>JANJGN010001468.1:0-136854 GCA_026770705.1 Isurus oxyrinchus
CAACATTGAAAAAGACCAACAAATTTAACAACAACCTAAACTTTGAAAAACAACAACAACCTCAACATGGAAAAACAACAACAAATTCAACAACAACCTCGACATTGAAAAACACCAGCAAATTCAACAACAACCTCAACATTGAAAAACACCAACAAATTCAACAACAACCTCAACATTTAAAAACGCCAACAAATTCAACAACGACCTCAACATTGTAAAACACCAACAAATTCAACAACAACCTCAACATTGAAAAACACCAACAAATTCAACAACAACCTCGACATTGAAAAACACCAACAAATTCAACAACCTCAACATTGAAAAACAACAACAACCTCGAAATTGAAAAACACCAACAAATTCAACATCAACCTCAACGTTGAAAAACAACAACATTCTCAACATTGAAAAACACCAACAAATTCAACAACAACTTCAACATTGAAAAACACCAACAAATTCAACAACCTCAACATTGAAAAACAACAACAACCTCAACATTGAAAAACACCAACAAATTCAAAAACAACCTCAACATTGAAAAACAACAACAACCTCAACATTGAAAAACAACAACAACCTCAAAATTGAAAAACACCATCAAATTCCACAACAACCTCAACATTGAAAAGCAACAACAACCTCAACATTGAAAAACACCAACAAATTCAACAACAACTTCAACATTGAAAAAAACCAACAAATTCAACAACAACCTCGAAATTGAAATGCACCAACAAATTCAACAACAACCTCAACATTGAAAAACACCAACAAATTCAACAACATCCTCAACATTTAAAAACGCCAACAAATTCAACAACGACCTCAACATTGTAAAACACCAACAAATTCAACAACAACCTCAACATTGAAAAACACCAACAAATTCAACAACAACCTCGACATTGAAAAACACCAACAAATTCAACAACAACCTCAACATTGAAAAACAACAACAATCTCGAAATTGAAAAACACCAACAAATTCAACATTCAACCTCAACGTTGAAAAACAACAACAACCTCAACATTGAAAAACACCAACAAATTCAACAACAACTTCAACATTGAAAAACACCAACAAATTCAACAACATCCTCGACATTGAAAAACACCATCAAATTCAACAACGACCTCAACTTTGAAAAACAACAACAACCTCAACATTGAAAAACACCAACAGATTCAACAACAAACTCAACAATGAAAAACACCAACAAATTCAACAACAACCTCAACATTGAAAAACACCAACAAATTTAAAAACAACCTCGACATTGAAAAACACCATCAAATTCAACAACGACCTCAACTTTGAAAAACAACAACAACCTCGACATTGAAAAACACCAGCAAATTCAACAACAATCTCAACATTGAAAAACACCAACAAATTCAACAACAACCTCAACATTTAAAAACGCCAACAAATTCAACAACGACCTCAACATTGTAAAACACCAACAAATTCAACAACAACCTCAACATTGAAAAACACAAACAAATTCAACAACAACCTCGACATTGAAAAACACCAACAAATTCAACAACCTCAACATTGAAAAACAACAACAACCTCGAAATTGAAAAACACCAACAAAGTCAACATCAACCTCAACGTTGAAAAACCACAACAACCTCAACATTGAAAAACACCAACAAATTCAACAACAATTTCAACATTGAAAAACACCAACAAACTCAACAACAACCGCAACATTGAAAAACTACAACAACCTCAACATTGAAAAGCACCAACAAATACAACAACAACCTCAACATTGAAAAACAACAACAACCTCAACATTGAAAAACACCAACAAATTCAACAACAACCTTAACATCGAAAAACAACAACAACCTCAACATTGAAAAACAACAACAACCTCAACATTGAAAAACACCAACAAATTCAACAACAACCTCAACATTGAAAAACAACAACAACCTCAACATTGAAAAACACCAATAAATTCAACAACAACTTCAACATTGAAAAACACCAACAAATTCAACAACAACCTCGACATTGAAAAACACCAACAAATTCAACAACAACCTCAACATTGCAAAACAACAACAACCTCAACATTGAAAAACACCAACAAATTCAACAACAAACTCAACATTGAAAAACAACAACAACCTCAACATTGAAAAACACCAACAAATTCAACAACAAACTCAACAATGAAAAACACCAACAAATTCAACAACAACCTCAACATTGAAAAACACCAACAAATTTAACAACAACCTCAACTTTGAAAAACAACAACAACCTCAACATGGAAAAACAACAACAAATTCAACAACAACCTCGACATTGAAAAACACCAGCAAATTCAACAACAACCTCAACATTGAAAAACACCAACAAATTCAACAACAACCTCAACATTTAAAAACGCCAACAAATTCAACAACGACCTCAACATTGTAAAACACCAACAAATTCAACAACAACCTCAACATTGAAAAACACCAACAAATTCAACAACAACCTCGACATTGAAAAACACCAACAAATTCAACAACCTCAACATTGAAAAACAACAACAACCTCGAAATTGAAAAACACCAACAAATTCAACATCAACCTCAACGTTGAAAAACAACAACATCCTCAACATTGAAAAACACCAACAAATTCAACAACAACTTCAACATTGAAAAACACCAACAAATTCAACAACCTCAACATTGAAAAACAACAACAACCTCAACATTGAAAAACACCAACAAATTCAAAAACAACCTCAACATTGAAAAACAACAACAACCTCAACATTGAAAAACAACAACAACCTCAAAATTGAAAAACACCATCAAATTCCACAACAACCTCAACATTGAAAAGCAACAACAACCTCAACATTGAAAAACACCAACAAATTCAACAACAACTTCAACATTGAAAAAAACCAACAAATTCAACAACAACCTCGAAATTGAAATGCACCAACAAATTCAACAACAACCTCAACATTGAAAAACACCAACAAATTCAACAACATCCTCAACATTTAAAAACGCCAACAAATTCAACAACGACCTCAACATTGTAAAACACCAACAAATTCAACAACAACCTCAACATTGAAAAACACCAACAAATTCAACAACAACCTCAACATTGAAAAACAACAACAATCTCGAAATTGAAAAACACCAACAAATTCAACATTCAACCTCAACGTTGAAAAACAACAACAACCTCAACATTGAAAAACACCAACAAATTCAACAACAACTTCAACATTGAAAAACACCAACAAATTCAACAACATCCTCGACATTGAAAAACACCATCAAATTCAACAACGACCTCAATTTGAAAAACAACAACAACCTCAACATTGAAAAACACCAACAGATTCAACAACAAACTCAACAATGAAAAACACCAACAAATTCAACAACAACCTCAACATTGAAAAACACCAACAAATTTAAAAACAACCTCGACATTGAAAAACACCATCAAATTCAACAACGACCTCAACTTTGAAAAACAACAACAACCTCGACAATGAAAAACACCAGCAAATTCAACAACAATCTCAACATTGAAAAACACCAACAAATTCAACAACAACCTCAACATTTAAAAACGCCAACAAATTCAACAACGACCTCAACATTGTAAAACACCAACAAATTCAACAACAACCTCAACATTGAAAAACACCAACAAATTCAACAACAACCTCGACATTGAAAAACACCAACAAATTCAACAACCTCAACATTGAAAAAACAACAACAACCTCGAAATTGAAAAACACCAACAAAGTCAACATCAACCTCAACGTTGAAAAACCACAACAACCTCAACATTGAAAAACACCAACAAATTCAACAACAATTTCAACATTGAAAAACACCAACAAATTCATCAACAACCTCGACATTGAAAAACACCATCAAATTCAACAACGACCTCAACATTGAAAAACAACAACAACCTCAACATTGAAAAACACAAACAAATTCAACAACAACCTCAACATTGAAAAACTACAACAACCTCAACATTGAAAAGCACCAACAAATACAACAACAACCTCAACATTGAAAAACAACAACAACCTCAACATTGAAAAACACCAACAAATTCAACAACAACCTTAACATCGAAAAACAACAACAACCTCAACATTGAAAAACAACAACAACCTCAACATTGAAAAACACCAACAAATTCAACAACAACCTCAACATTGAAAAACAACAACAACCTCAACATTGAAAAACACCAATAAATTCAACAACAACTTCAACATTGAAAAACACCAACAAATTCAACAACAACCTCGACATTGAAAAACACCAACAAATTCAACAACAACCTCAACATTGAAAAACAACAACAACCTCAACATTGAAAAACACCAACAAATTCAACAACAAACTCAACATTGAAAAACAACAACAACCTCAACATTGAAAAACACCAACAAATTCAACAACAAACTCAACAATGAAAAACACCAACAAATTCAACAACAACCTCAACATTGAAAAACACCAACAAATTTAAACAACAACCTCAACTTTGAAAAACAACAACAACCTCAACATGGAAAAACAACAACAAATTCAACAACAACCTCGACATTGAAAAACACCAGCAAATTCAACAACAACCTCAACATTGAAAAACACCAACAAATTCAACAACAACCTCAACATTTAAAAACGCCAACAAATTCAACAACGACCTCAACATTGTAAAACACCAACAAATTCAACAACAACCTCAACATTGAAAAACACCAACAAATTCAACAACAACCTCGACATTGAAAAACACCAAAATTCAACAACCTCAACATTGAAAAACAACAACAACCTCGAAATTGAAAAAACACCAACAAATTCAACATCAACCTCAACGTTGAAAAAACAACAACATCCTCAACATTGAAAAACACCAACAAATTCAACAACAACTTCAACATTGAAAAACACCAACAAATTCAACAACCTCAACATTGAAAAACAACAACAACCTCAACATTGAAAAACACCAACAAATTCAAAAACAACCTCAACATTGAAAAACAACAACAACCTCAACATTGAAAAACAACAACAACCTCAAAATTGAAAAACACCATCAAATTCCACAACAACCTCAACATTGAAAAGCAACAACAACCTCAACATTGAAAAACACCAACAAATTCAACAACAACTTCAACATTGAAAAAACCAACAAATTCAACAACAACCTCGAAATTGAAATGCACCAACAAATTCAACAACAACCTCAACATTGAAAAACACCAACAAATTCAACAACATCCTCAACATTTAAAAACGCCAACAAATTCAACAACGACCTCAACATTGTAAAACACCAACAAATTCAACAACAACCTCAACATTGAAAAACACCAACAAATTCAACAACAACCTCGACATTGAAAAACACCAACAAATTCAACAACAACCTCAACATTGAAAAACAACAACAATCTCGAAATTGAAAAACACCAACAAATTCAACATTCAACCTCAACGTTGAAAAACAACAACAACCTCAACATTGAAAAACACCAACAAATTCAACAACAACTTCAACATTGAAAAACACCAACAAATTCAACAACCACCCTCGACATTGAAAAACACCATCAAATTCAACAACGACCTCAACTTTGAAAAACAACAACAACCTCAACATTGAAAAACACCAACAGATTCAACAAAAAACTCAACAATGAAAAACACCAACAAATTCACAACAACCTCAACATTGAAAAACACCAACAAATTTAAAAACAACCTCGACATTGAAAAACACCATCAAATTCAACAACGACCTCAACTTTGAAAAACAACAACAACCTCGACATTGAAAAAACACCAGCAAATTCAACAACAATCTCAACATTGAAAAACACCAACAAATTCAACAACAACCTCAACATTTAAAAACGCCAACAAATTCAACAACGACCTCAACATTGTAAAACACCAACAAATTCAACAACAACCTCAACATTGAAAAACACAAACAAATTCAACAACAACCTCGACATTGAAAAACACCAACAAATTCAACAACCTCAACATTGAAAAACAACAACAACCTCGAAATTGAAAAACACCAACAAAGTCAACATCAACCTCAACGTTGAAAAACCACAACAACCTCAACATTGAAAAACACCAACAAATTCAACAACAATTTCAACATTGAAAAACACCAACAAATTCAATCAACAACCTCGACATTGAAAAATCACCATCAAATTCAACAACGACCTCAACATTGAAAAACAACACAACCTCAACATTGAAAAACACAAACAAATTCAACAACAACCTCAATATTGAAAAACAACAACAACCTCAACATTGAAAAACACCAACAAATTCAACAACAACCTCAACATTGAAAAAAACATCAACCTCAACATTGAAAAACACCAACAAATTCAACAACAACCTCAACAATGAAAAACACCAACAAATTCAACAACAACCTCAACATTGAAAAACACCAACAAATTAAACATCAACCTCAACTTTGAAAAACAACAACAACCTCAACTTGGAAAAACACCAACAAATTCAACAACAACCTCAACATTGTAAAACAACAACAACCTCAAAATTGAAAAACACGAACAAATTCAACAACAACCTCAACATTGAAAAACAGCAACAACCACAACATTGAAAAACACCAACAAATTCAACAACAAATTCAACATTGAAAAAACCAACAAATTCAGCAACAACCTCGACATTGAAAAACACCAACAAATTCAACAACAGCCTCAACATTGAAAAACACCAACAAATTCAACAACAACCTCAACATTTAAAAACGCCAACAAATTCAACAACGACCTCAACATTGTAAAACACCAACAAATTCAACAACAACCTCAACATTGAAAAACACCAACAAATTCAACAACAACCTCGACATTGAAAAACACCAACAAATTCAACAACCTCAACATTGAAAAACAACAACAACCTCGAAATTGAAAAACACCAACAAAGTCAACATAAACCTCAACTTTGAAAAACCACAACAACCTCAACATTGAAAAACACCAACAAATTCAACAACAATTTCAACATTGAAAAACACCAACAAATTCATCAACAACCTCGACATTGAAAAACACCATCAAATTCAACAACGACCTCAACATTGAAAAACAACAACAACCTCAACATTGAAAAACACAAACAAATTCAACAACAACCTCAACATTGAAAAACTACAACAACCTCAACATTGAAAAGCACCAACAAATACAACAAAAACCTCAACATTGAAAAACAACAACAACCTCAACATTGAAAAACACCAACAAATTCAACAACATCCTTAACATCGAAAAACAACAACAACCTCAACATTGAAAAACAACAACAACCTCAACATTGAAAAACACCAACAAATTCAACAACAACCTCAACATTGAAAAACAACAACAACCTCAACATTGAAAAACACCAATAAATTCAACAACAACTTCAACATTGAAAAACACCAACAAATTCAACAACAACCTCGACATTGAAAAACACCAACAAATTCAACAACAACCTCAACATTGAAAAACAACAACAACCTCAACATTGAAAAACACCAACAAATTCAACAACAAACTCAACTTTGAAAAACAACAACAACCTCAACATTGAAAAACACCAACAGATTCAACAACAAACTCAACAATGAAAAACACCAACAAATTCAACAACAACCTCAACATTGAAAAACACCAACAAATTTAAAAACAACCTCGACATTGAAAAACACCATCAAATTCAACAACGACCTCAACTTTGAAAAACAACAACAACCTCGACATTGAAAAACACCAGCAAATTCAACAACAATCTCAACATTGAAAAACACCAACAAATTCAACAACAACCTCAACATTTAAAAACGCCAACAAATTCAACAACGACCTCAACATTGTAAAACACCAACAAATTCAACAACAACCTCAACATTGAAAAACACAAACAAATTCAACAACAACCTCGACATTGAAAAACACCAACAAATTCAACAACCTCAACATTGAAAAACAACAACAACCTCGAAATTGAAAAACACCAACAAAGTCAACATCAACCTCAACGTTGAAAAACCACAACAACCTCAACATTGAAAAACACCAACAAATTCAACAACAATTTCAACATTGAAAAACACCAACAAATTCATCAACAACCTCGACATTGAAAAACACCATCAAATTCAACAACGACCTCAACATTGAAAAACAACAACAACCTCAACATTGAAAAACACAAACAAATTCAACAACAACCTCAATATTGAAAAACAACAACAACCTCAACATTGAAAAACACCTACAAATTCAACAACAACCTCAACATTGAAAAAAACATCAACCTCAACATTGAAAAACACCAACAAATTCAACAACAACCGCAACAATGAAAAACACCAACAAATTCAACAACAACCTCAACATTGAAAAACACCAACAAATTAAACATCAACCTCAACTTTGAAAAACAACAACAACCTCAACTTGGAAAAACACCAACAAATTCAACAACAACCTCAACATTGTAAAACAACAACAACCTCAAAATTGAAAAACACGAACAAATTCAACAACAACCTCAACATTGAAAAACAGCAACAACCACAACATTGAAAAACACCAACAAATTCAACAACAAATTCAACATTGAAAAAACCAACAAATTCAGCAACAACCTCGACATTGAAAAACACCAACAAATTCAACAACAGCCTCAACATTGAAAAACACCAACAAATTCAACAACAACCTCAACATTTAAAAACGCCAACAAATTCAACAACGACCTCAACATTGTAAAACACCAACAAATTCAACAACAACCTCAACATTGAAAAACACCAACAAATTCAACAACAACCTCGACATTGAAAAACACCAACAAATTCAACAACCTCAACATTGAAAAACAACAACAACCTCGAAATTGAAAAACACCAACAAAGTCAACATAAACCTCAACTTTGAAAAACCACAACAACCTCAACATTGAAAAACACCAACAAATTCAACAACAATTTCAACATTGAAAAACACCAACAAATTCATCAACAACCTCGACATTGAAAAACACCATCAAATTCAACAACGACCTCAACATTGAAAAACAACAACAACCTCAACATTGAAAAACACAAACAAATTCAACAACAACCTCAACATTGAAAAACTACAACAACCTCAACATTGAAAAGCACCAACAAATACAACAAAAACCTCAACATTGAAAAACAACAACAACCTCAACATTGAAAAACACCAACAAATTCAACAACATCCTTAACATCGAAAAACAACAACAACCTCAACATTGAAAAACAACAACAACCTCAACATTGAAAAACACCAACAAATTCAACAACAACCTCAACATTGAAAAACAACAACAACCTCAACATTGAAAAACACCAATAAATTCAACAACAACTTCAACATTGAAAAACACCAACAAATTCAACAACAACCTCGACATTGAAAAACACCAACAAATTCAACAACAACCTCAACATTGAAAAACAACAACAACCTCAACATTGAAAAACACCAACAAATTCAACAACAAACTCAACATTGAAAAACAACAACAACCTCAACATTGAAAAACACCAACAAATTCAACAACAAACTCAACAATGAAAAACACCAACAAATTCCACTACAACCTCAACATTGAAAAACACCAACAAATTTAACAACAACCTCAACTTTGAAAAACAACAACAACCTCAACATGGAAAAACAACAACAAATTCAACAACAACCTCGACATTGAAAAACACCAGCAAATTCAACAACAACCTCAACATTGAAAAACACCAACAAATTCAACAACAACCTCAACATTTAAAAACGCCAACAAATTCAACAACGACCTCAACATTGTAAAACACAAACAAATTCAACAACAACCTCAACATTGAAAAACACCAACAAATTCAACAACAACCTCGACATTGAAAAACACCAACAAATTCAACAACCTCAACATTGAAAAACAACAACAACCTCGAAATTGAAAAACACCAACAAATTCAACATCAACCTCAACGTTGAAAAACAACAACATCCTCAACATTGAAAAACACCAACAAATTCAACAACAACTTCAACATTGAAAAACACCAACAAATTCAACAACCTCAACATTGAAAAACAACAACAACCTCAACATTGAAAAACACCAACAAATTCAAAAACAACCTCAACATTGAAAAACAACAACAACCTCAACATTGAAAAACAACAACAGCCTCAAAATTGAAAAACACCATCAAATTCCACAACAACCTCAACATTGAAAAGCAACAACAACCTCAACATTGAAAAACACCAACAAATTCAACAACAACTTCAACATTGAAAAAACCAACAAATTCAACAACAACCTCGAAATTGAAATGCACCAACAAATTCAACAACAACCTCAACATTGAAAAACACCAACAAATTCAACAACATCCTCAACATTTAAAAACGCCAACAAATTCAACAACGACCTCAACATTGTAAAACACCAACAAATTCAACAACAACCTCAACATTGAAAAACACCAACAAATTCAACAACAACCTCGACATTGAAAAACACCAACAAATTCAACAACAACCTCAACATTGAAAAACAACAACAATCTCGAAATTGAAAAACACCAACAAATTCAACATTCAACCTCAACGTTGAAAAACAACAACAACCTCAACATTGAAAAACACCAACAAATTCAACAACAACTTCAACATTGAAAAACACCAACAAATTCAACAACATCCTCGACACTGAAAAACACCATCAAATTCAACAACGACCTCAACTTTGAAAAACAACAACAACCTCAACATTGAAAAACACCAACAGATTCAACAACAAACTCAACAATGAAAAACACCAACAAATTCAACAACAACCTCAACATTGAAAAACACCAACAAATTTAAAAACAACCTCGACATTGAAAAACACCATCAAATTCAACAACGACCTCAACTTTGAAAAACAACAACAACCTCGACATTGAAAAACACCAGCAAATTCAACAACAATCTCAACATTGAAAAACACCAACAAATTCAACAACAACCTCAACATTTAAAAACGCCAACAAATTCAACAACGACCTCAACATTGTAAAACACCAACAAATTCAACAACAACCTCAACATTGAAAAACACCAACAAATTCAACAACAACCTCGACATTGAAAAACACCAACAAATTCAACAACCTCAACATTGAAAAACAACAACAACCTCGAAATTGAAAAACACCAACAAAGTCAACATCAACCTCAACGTTGAAAAACCACAACAACCTCAACATTGAAAAACACCAACAAATTCAACAACAATTTCAACATTGAAAAACACCAACAAATTCATCAACAACCTCGACATTGAAAAACACCATCAAATTCAACAACGACCTCAACATTGAAAAACAACAACAACCTCAACATTGAAAAACACAAACAAATTCAACAACAACCTCAATATTGAAAAACAACAACAACCTCAACATTGAAAAACACCAACAAATTCAACAACAACCTCAACATTGAAAAAAACATCAACCTCAACATTGAAAAACACCAACAAATTCAACAACAACCGCAACAATGAAAAACACCAACAAATTCAACAACAACCTCAACATTGAAAAACACCAACAAATTAAACATCAACCTCAACTTTGAAAAACAACAACAACCTCAACATGGAAAAACACCAACAAATTCAACAACAACCTCAACATTGAAAAACAACAACAACCTCAAAATTGAAAAACACGAACAAATTCAACAACAACCTCAACATTGAAAAACAGCAACAACCACAACATTGAAAAACACCAACAAATTCAACAACAACTTCAACATTGAAAAAACCAACAAATTCAGCTACAACCTCGACATTGAAAAACACCAACAAATTCAACAACAGCCTCAACATTGAAAAACAGCAACAAATTCAACAACAACCTCAACATTTAAATACGCCAACAAATTCAACAACGACCTCAACATTGTAAAACACCAACAAATTCAACAACAACCTCGAAATTGAAAAACACCAACAAATTCAACAACAACCTCAACATTAAAAAACACCAACAAATTCAACAACCTCAACATTGTAAAACAACAACAACCTCAACATTGAAAAAAACCAACAAATTCAAAAACAAATTCAACATTGAAAAACAACAACATCCTCAACATTGAAAAACAACAACGACCTCAAAATTGAAAAACACCAACAAATTCCACAACAACCTCAACATTGAAAAACAACAACAACCTCAACATTGAAAAACACCAACAAATTCAACAACAACTTCAACATTGAAAAAAACCAACAAATTCAACAACAACCTCGACATTGAAAAACACCAACAAATTCAACAACAACCTCTACATTGAAAAACACCAACAAATTCAACAACAACCTCAACATTTAAAAACGCCAACAAATTCAACAACGACCTCAACATTGTAAAACACCAACAAATTCAACAAAAACCTCAACATTGAAAAACACCAACGAATTCAACAACAACCTCAACATTGAAAAACAACAACAACCTCGAAATTGAAAAACACCAACAAATTCAACATTCAACCTTAACGTGGAAAAACAACAACAACCTCAACATTGCAAAACACCAACAAATTCAACAACAACTTCAACATTGAAAAACACCAACAAATTCAACAACAACCTCGACATTGAAAAACACCATCAAATTCAACAACGACCTCAACATTGAAAAACAACAACAACCTCAACATTGAAAAACACCAACAAATTCAACAACAACCTCAATATTGAAAAACAACAACAACCTCAACATTGAAAAACACCAACAAATTCAACAACAACCTCAACATTGAAAAACAACATCAACCTCAACATTGAAAAACACCAACAAATTCAACAACAACCTCAACAATGAAAAACACCAATAAATTCAACAACAACCTCAACATTGAAAAACACCAACAAATTAAACATCAACCTCAACTTTGAAAAACAACAACAACCTGAACATGGAAAAACACCAACAAATTCAACAACAACCTTAACATTGAAAAACAACAACAATCTCAAAATTGAAAAACACCAACAAATTCAACAACAACCTCAACATTGAAAAACAGCAACAACCACAACATTGAAAAACACCAACAAATTCAACAACAACTTCAACATTGAAAAAACCAACAAATTCAGCAACAACCTCGACATTGAAAAACACCAACAAATTCAACAACAACCTCAACATTGAAAAACAGCAACAAATTCAACAACAACCTCAACATTTAAAAACGCCAACAAATTCAACAACGACCTCAACATTGTAAAACACCAACAAATTCAACAACAACCTCAACATTGAAAAACACCAACAAATTCAACAACAACCTCGACATTGAAAAACACCAACAAATTCAACAACAACCTCAACATTGTAAAAGACCAACAAATTCAAGAACAACCTCAACATTGAAAAACAACAACAACCTCAACATTGAAAAACACCTACAAATTCAACAACAACTTCAACATTGAAGAACACCAACAAATTCAACAACAACCTCAACATTGAAAAACAACAACAACCTCAACATTGAAAAACACCAACAAATTCAACAACAACCTCAACATTGAAAAACACCAACAAATTCAACAACAACCTCAACAATGAAAAACACCAACAAATTCAATAACAACCTCAACATGGAAAAACACCAACAAATTTAACAACAACTTCAACTTTGAAAAACAACAACAACCTCAACATGGAAAAACACCAACAAATTCAACAACAACCTCAACATTGAAAAACAACAACAACCTCAAAATTGAAAAACACCAACAAATTCAACAACAACCTCAACATTTAAAGACAACAACAACCTCAACATTGGAAAACACCAAAAAATTCAACAACAACCTCAACAATGAAAAACACCAACAAATTCAACAACAACTTCAACATTGAAAAACACCAACAAATTCAACAACAACCTCGACATTGAAAAACACCAACAAATTCAACAACAACCTCAACATTGAAAAACTACAACAACCTCAACATTGAAAAGCACCAACAAATACAACAACAACCTCAACATTGAAAAACAACAACAACCTCAACATTGAAAAACACCAACAAATTCAACAACAACCTTAACATCGAAAAACAACAACAACCTCAACATTGAAAAACAACAACAACCTCAACATTGAAAAACACCAACAAATTCAACAACAACCTCAACATTGAAAAACAACAACAACCTCAACATTGAAAAACACCAATAAATTCAACAACAACTTCAACATTGAAAAACACCAACAAATTCAACAACAACCTCGACATTGAAAAACACCAACAAATTCAACAACAACCTCAACATTGAAAAACAACAACAACCTCAACATTGAAAAACACCAACAAATTCAACAACAAACTCAACATTGAAAAACAACAACAACCTCAACATTGAAAAACACCAACAAATTCAACAACAAACTCAACAATGAAAAACACCAACAAATTCAACAACAACCTCAACATTGAAAAACACCAACAAATTTAACAACAACCTCAACTTTGAAAAACAACAACAACCTCAACATGGAAAAACACCAACAAATTCAACAACAACCTCGACATTGAAAAACACCAGCAAATTCAACAACAACCTCAACATTGAAAAACAACAACATCCTCAACATTGAAAAACACCAACAAATTCAACAACAACTTCAACATTGAAAAACACCAACAAATTCAATAACAACCTCGACATTGAAAAACACCATCAAATTCAACAACGACCTCAACAATGAAAAACAAGAACAACCTCAACATTGAAAAACACAAACAAATTCAACAACAACCTCAGTATTGAAAAACAACAACAACCTCAACATTGAAAAACACCAACAAATTCAACAACAACCTCAACATTGAAAAAAAACATCAATCTCAACATTGAAAAACACCAACAAATTCAACAACAACCTCAACAATGAAAAACACCAACAAATTCAACAACAACCTCAACATTGAAAAACAGCAACAAATTAAACATCAACCTCAACTTTGAAAAACAACAACAACCTCAACATGGAAAAACACCAACAAATTCAACAACAACCTCAACATTGAAAAACAACAACAACCTCAAAATTGAAAAACACCAACAAATTCAACAACAACCTCAACATTGAAAAACAGCAACAACCACAACATTGAAAAACACCAACAAATTCAACAACAACTTCAACATTGAACAAACCAACAAATTCAGCAACAACCTCGACATTGAAAAACACCAACAAATTCAACAACAACCTCAACATTGAAAAACACCAACAAATTCAACAACAACCTCAACATTTAAAAACGCCAACAAATTCAACAACGACCTCAACATTGTAAAACACCAACAAATTCAACAACAACCTCAACATTGAAAAACACCAACAAATTCAACAACAACCTCGACATTGAAAAACACCAACAAATTCAACAACAACCTCAACATTGAAAAAGACCAACAAATTCAAGAACAACCTCAACATTGAAAAACAACAACAACCTCAACATTGAAAAACACCAACAAATTCAACAACAACTTCAACATTGAAGAACACCAACAAATTCAACAACAACCTCAACATTGAAAAACAACAACAACCTCAACATTGAAAAACACCAACAAATTCAACAACAACCTCAACATTGAAAAACAACAACAACCTCAACATTGAAAAACACCAACAAATTCAACAACAACCTCAACAATGAAAAACACCAACAAATTCAACAACAACCTCAAGATGGAAAAACACCAACAAATTTAACAACAAATTCAACTTTGAAAAACAACAACAACCTCAACATGGAAAAACACCAACAAATTCAACAACAACCTCAACATTGAAAAACTACAACAACCTCAACATTGAAAAGCACCAACAAATACAACAACAACCTCAACATTGAAAAACAACAACAACCTCAACATTGAAAAACACCAACAAATTCAACAACAACCTTAACATCGAAAAACAACAACAACCTCAACATTGAAAAACAACAACAACCTCAACATTGAAAAACACCAACAAATTCAACAACAACCTCAACATTGAAAAACAACAACAACCTCAACATTGAAAAACACCAATAAATTCAACAACAACTTCAACATTGAAAAACACCAACAAATTCAACAACAACCTCGACATTGAAAAACACCAACAAATTCAACAACAACCTCAACATTGAAAAACAACAACAACCTCAACATTGAAAAACACCAACAAATTCAACAACAACCTCAACATTGAAAAACAACAACAAATTCAACAACAAACTCAACAATGAAAAACACCAACAAATTCAACAACAACCTCAACATTGAAAAACACCAACAAATTTAACAACAACCTCAACTTTGAAAAACAACAACCTCAACATGGAAAAACAACAACAAATTCAACAACAACCTCGACATTGAAAAACACCAGCAAATTCAACAACAACCTCAACATTGAAAAACACCAACAAATTCAACAACAACCTCAACATTTAAAAACGCCAACAAATTCAACAACGACCTCAACATTGTAAAACACCAACAAATTCAACAACAACCTCAACATTGAAAAACACCAACAAATTCAACAACAACCTCGACATTGAAAAACACCAACAAATTCAACAACCTCAACATTGAAAAACAACAACAACCTCGAAATTGAAAAACACCAACAAATTCAACATCAACCTCAACGTTGAAAAACAACAACATCCTCAACATTGAAAAACACCAACAAATTCAACAACAACTTCAACATTGAAAAACACCAACAAATTCAATAACAACCTCGACATTGAAAAACACCATCAATTTCAACAACGACCTCAACAATGAAAAACAACAACAACCTCAACATTGAAAAACACAAACAAATTCAACAACAACCTCAATATTGAAAAACAACAACAACCTCAACATTGAAAAACACCAACAAATTCAACAACAACCTCAACATTGAAAAAAAACATCAACCTCAACATTGAAAAACACCAACAAATTCAACAACAACCTCAACAATGAAAAACACCAACAAATTCAACAACAACCTCAACATTGAAAAACACCAACAAATTAAACATCAACCTCAACTTTGAAAAACAACAACAACCTCAACATGGAAAAACACCAACAAATTCAACAACAACCTCAACATTGAAAAACAACAACAACCTCAAAATTGAAAAACACCAACAAATTCAACAACAACCTCAACATTGAAAAACAGCAACAACCACAACATTGAAAAACACCAACAAATTCAACAACAACTTCAACATTGAAAAAACCAACAAATTCAGCAACAACCTCGACATTGAAAAACAGCAACAAATTCAACAACAACCTCAACATTTAAAAACGCCAACAAATTCAACAACGACCTCAACATTGTAAAACACCAACAAATTCAACAACAACCTCAACATTGAAAAACACCAACAAATTCAACAACAACCTCGACATTGAAAAACACCAACAAATTCAACAACAACCTCAACATTGAAAAAGACCAACAAATTCAAGAACAACCTCAACATTGAAAAACAACAACAACCTCAACATTGAAAAACACCAACAAATTCAACAACAACTTCAACATTGAAGAACACCAACAAATTCAACAACAACCTCAACATTGAAAAACAACAACAACCTCAACATTGAAAAACACCAACAAATTCAACAACAACCTCAACATTGAAAAACAACAACAACCTCAACATTGAAAAACACCAACAAATTCAACAACAACCTCAACAATGAAAAACACCAACAAATTCAACAACAACCTCAAGATGGATAAACACCAACAAATTTAACAACAAATTCAACTTTGAAAAACAGCAACAACCTCAACATGGAAAAACACCAACAAATTCAACAACAACCTCAACATTGAAAAACAACAACAACCTCAAAATTGAAAAACACCAACAAATTCAACAACAACCTCAACATTTAAAGACAACAACAATCTCAACATTGAAAAACACCAACAAATTCAACAAAAACCTCAACAATTAAAAACACCAACAAATTCAACAACAACTTCAACATTGAAAAACAGCAACAAATTCAACAACAACCTCAACATTGAAAAACTACAACAACCTCAACATTGAAAAGCACCAACAAATACAACAACAACCTCGACATTGAAAAACACCAACAAATTCAAGAACAACCTCAACATTGAAAAACTACAACAACCTCAACATTGAAAAGCACCAACAAATACAACAACAACCTCAACATTGAAAAACAACAACAACCTCAACATTGAAAAACACCAACAAATTCAACAACAACCTTAACATCGAAAAACAACAACAACCTCAACATTGAAAAACAACAACAACCTCAACATTGAAAAACAACAACAACCTCAACATTGAAAAACACCAAAAAATTCAACAACAACTTCAACATTGAAAAACACCAGCAAATTCAACAACAACCTCGAAATTGAAAAACACCAACAAATTCAACAACAACCTCAACATTGAAAAACAACAACAACCTCAACATTGAAAAACACCAACAAATTCAACAACAACCTCAACATTGAAAAACAACAACAACCTCAACATTGAAAAACACCAACAAATTCAACAACAAACTCAACAATGAAAAACACCAACAAATTCAACATCAACCTCAGCATTGAAAAACACCAACAAATTTAACAACAACCTCAACTTTGAAAAACAACAACAACCTCAACAAGGAAAAACAGCAACAAATTCAACAACAACCTCGACATTGAAAAACACCAACAAATTCAACAACAACCTCAACTTTGAACAACACCAACAAATTCAACAACAACCTCAACATTTAAAAACGCCAACAAATTCAACAACGACCTCAACATTGTAAAACAACAACAAATTCAACAACAACCTCAACATTGAAAAACACCAACAAATTCAACAACAACCTCGACAATGAAAAACACCAACAAATTCAACAACAACCTCAACATTGAAAAACAACAACAACCTCGAAATTGAAAAACACCGACAAATTCAACATCAACCTCAACGTTGAAAAACAACAACAACCTCAACATTGAAAAACACCAACAAATTCAACAACAACTTCAACATTGAAAAACACCAACAAATTCAATAACAACCTCGACTTTGAAAAACACCAACAAATTCAACAACAACCTCAACATTGAAAAACAACAACAACCTCAACATTGAAAAACACCAACAAATTCAACAACAACTTCAACATTGAAAAACACCAACAAATTCAATAACAACCTCGACATTGAAAAACAGCAACAAATTCAACAACAACCTCAACATTTAAAAACGCCAACAAATTCAACAACGACCTCAACATTGTAAAACACCAACAAATTCAACAACAACCTCAACATTGAAAAACACCAACAAATTCAACAACAACCTCGACATTGAAAAACACCAACAAATTCAACAACAACCTCAACATTGAAAAAGACCAACAAATTCAAGAACAACCTCAACATTGAAAAACAACAACAACCTCAACATTGAAAAACACCAACAAATTCAACAACAACTTCAACATTGAAGAACACCAACACATTCAACAACAACCTCAACATTGAAAAACAACAACAACCTCAACATTGAAAAACACCAACAAATTCAACAACAACCTCAACATTGAAAAACAGCATCAACCTCAACATTGAAAAACACCAACAAATTCAACAACAACCTCAACAATGAAAAACACCAACAAATTCAACAACAACCTCAAGATGGATGAACACCAACAAATTTAACAACAAATTCAACTTTGAAAAACAACAACAACCTCAACATGGAAAAACACCAACAAATTCAACAACAACCTCAACATTGAAAAACAACAACACCTCAAAATTGAAAAACACCAACAAATTCAACAACAACCTCAACATTTAAAGACAACAACAATCTCAACATTGAAAAACACCAACAAATTCAACAAAAACCTCAACAATGAAAAACACCAACAAATTCAACAACAACTTCAACATTGAAAAACACCAACAAATTCAACAACAATCTCAACATTGAAAAACTACAACAACCTCAACATTGAAAAGCACCAACAAATACAACAACAACCTCGACATTGAAAAACACCAACAAATTCAACAACAACCTCAACATTGAAAAACTACAACAACCTCAACATTGAAAAGCACCAACAAATACAACAACAACCTCAACATTGAAAAACAACAACAACCTCAACATTGAAAAACACCAACAAATTCAACAACAACCTTAACATCGAAAAACAACAACAACCTCAACATTGAAAAACAACAACAACCTCAACATTGAAAAACAACAACAACCTCAACATTGAAAAACACCAAAAAATTCAACAACAACTTCAACATTGAAAAACACCAGCAAATTCAAAAACAACCTCGAAATTGAAAAACACCAACAAATTCAACAACAACCTCAACATTGAAAAACAACAACAACCTCAACATTGAAAAACACCAACAAATTCAACAACAACTTCAACATTGAAAAACAACAACAACCTCAACATTGAAAAACACCAACAAATTCAACAACAACCTCAACAAGGAAAAACAACAACAAATTCAACAACAACCTCGACATTGAAAAACACCAACAAATTCAACAACAACCTCAACTTTGAACAACACCAACAAATTCAACAACAACCTCAACATTTAAAAACGCCAACAAATTCAACAACGACCTCAACATTGTAAAACACCAACAAATTCAACAACAACCTCAACATTGAAAAACACCAACAAATTCAACAACAACCTCGACAATGAAAAACACCAACAAATTCAACAACAACCTCAACATTGAAAAACAACAACAACCTCGAAATTGAAAAACACCAACAAATTCAACATCAACCTCAACGTTGAAAAACAACAACAACCTCAACATTGAAAAACACCAACAAATTCAACAACAACTTCAACATTGAAAAACACCAACAAATTCAATAACAACCTCGACATTGAAAAACACCAACAAATTCAACAACAACCTCAACATTGAAAAACAACAACAACCTCAACATTGAAACACACCAACAAATTCAACAACAACCTTAACATCGAAAAACAACAACAACCTCAACATTGAAAAACAACAACAACCTCAACATTGAAAAACACCAACAAATTCAACAACAACCTCAACATTGAAAAACAACAACAACCTCAACATTGAAAAACACCAATAAATTCAACAACAACTTCAACATTGAAATCAACAACAAATTCAACAACAACCTCGACATTGAAAAACACCAACAAATTCAACAACAACCTCAACATTGAAAAACAACAACAACCTCAACATTGAAAAACACCAACAAATTCAACAACAACCTCAACATTGAAAAACAACAACAACCTCAACATTGAAAAACACCAACAAATTCAACAACAAACTCAACAATGAAAAACACCAACAAATTCAACAACAACCTCAACATTGAAAAACACCAACAAATTTAACAACAACCTCAACTTTGAAAAACAACAACAACCTCAACATGGAAAAACAACAACAAATTCAACAACAACCTCGACATTGAAAAACACCAGCAAATTCAACAACAACCTCAACATTGAAAAACACCAACAAATTCAACAACAACCTCAACATTTAAAAACGCCAACAAATTCAACAACGACCTCAACATTGTAAAACGCCAACAAATTCAACAACGACCTCAACATTGTAAAACACCAACAAATTCAACAACAACCTCAACATTGAAAAACACCAACAAATTCAACAACAACTTCAACATTGAAAAACACCAACAAATTCAATAACAACCTCGACATTGAAAAACACCATCAAATTCAACAACGACCTCAACAATGAAAAACAACAACAACCTCAACATTGAAAAACACAAACAAATTCAACAACAACCTCAATATTGAAAAACAACAACAACCTCAACATTGAAAAACACCAACAAATTCAACAACAACCTCAACATTGAAAAAAAACATCAACCTCAACATTGAAAAACACCAACAAATTCAACAACAACCTCAACAATGAAAAACACCAACAAATTCAACAACAACCTCAACATTGAAAAACAGCAACAAATTAAACATCAACCTCAACTTTGAAAAACAACAACAACCTCAACATGGAAAAACACCAACAAATTCAACAACAACCTCAACATTGAAAAACAACAACAACCTCAAAATTGAAAAACACCAACAAATTCAACAACAACCTCAACATTGAAAAACAGCAACAACCACAACATTGAAAAACACCAACAAATTCAACAACAACTTCAACATTGAAAAAACCAACAAATTCAGCAACAACCTCGACATTGAAAAACACCAACAAATTCAACAACAGCCTCAACATTGAAAAACAGCAACAAATTCAACAACAACCTCAACATTTAAAAACGCCAACAAATTCAACAACGACCTCTACATTGTAAAACACCAACAAATTCAACAACAACCTCAACATTGAAAAACACCAACAAATTCAACAACAACCTCGACATTGAAAAACACCAACAAATTCAACAACAACCTCAACATTGAAAAAGACCAACAAATTCAAGAACAACCTCAACATTGAAAAACAACAACAACCTCAACATTGAAAAACACCAACAAATTCAACAACAACTTCAACATTGAAGAACACCAACAAATTCAACAACAACCTCAACATTGAAAAACAACAACAACCTCAACATTGAAAAACACCAACAAATTCAACAACAACCTCAACATTGAAAAACAACAACAACCTCAACATTGAAAAACACCAACAAATTCAACAACAACCTCAACAATGAAAAACACCAACAAATTCAACAACAACCTCAAGATGGAAAAACACCAACAAATTTAACAACAAATTCAACTTTGAAAAACAACAACAACCTCAACATGGAAAAACACCAACAAATTCAACAACAACCTCAACATTGAAAAACACCAACAAATTCAACAACAACTTCAACATTGAAAAACACCAACAAATTCAATAACAACCTCGACATTGAAAAACACCATCAAATTCAACAACGACCTCAACAATGAAAAACAACAACAACCTCAACATTGAAAAACACAAACAAATTCAACAACAACCTCAATATTGAAAAACAACAACAACCTCAACATTGAAAAACACCAACAAATTCAACAACAACCTCAACATTGAAAAAAAACATCAACCTCAACATTGAAAAACACCAACAAATTCAACAACAACCTCAACAATGAAAAACACCAACAAATTCAACAACAACCTCAACATTGAAAAACAGCAACAAATTAAACATCAACCTCAACTTTGAAAAACAACAACAACCTCAACATGGAAAAACACCAACAAATTCAACAACAACCTCAACATTGAAAAACAACAACAACCTCAAAATTGAAAAACACCAACAAATTCAACAACAACCTCAACATTGAAAAACAGCAACAACCACAACATTGAAAAACACCAACAAATTCAACAACAACTTCAACATTGAAAAAACCAACAAATTCAGCAACAACCTCGACATTGAAAAACACCAACAAATTCAACAACAGCCTCAACATTGAAAAACAGCAACAAATTCAACAACAACCTCAACATTTAAAAACGCCAACAAATTCAACAACGACCTCTACATTGTAATACACCAACAAATTCAGCAACAACCTCAACATTGAAAAACACCAACAAATTCAACAACAACCTCGACATTGAAAAACACCAACAAATTCAACAACAACCTCAACATTGAAAAAGACCAACAAATTCAAGAACAACCTCAACATTGAAAAACAACAACAACCTCAACATTGAAAAACACCAACAAATTCAACAACAACTTCAACATTGAAGAACACCAACAAATTCAACAACAACCTCAACATTGAAAAACAACAACAACCTCAACATTGAAAAACACCAACAAATTCAACAACAACCTCAACATTGAAAAACACCAACAAATTCAACAACAACCTCAAGATGGAAAAACACCAACAAATTTAACAACAAATTCAACTTTGAAAAACAACAACAACCTCAACATGGAAAAGCACCAACAAATTCAACAACAACCTCAACATTGAAAAACTACAACAACCTCAACATTGAAAAGCACCAACAAATACAACAACAACCTCAACATTGAAAAACAACAACAACCTCAACATTGAAAAACACCAACAAATTCAACAACAACCTTAACATCGAAAAACAACAACAACCTCAACATTGAAAAACAACAACAACCTCTACATTGAAAAAGACCAACAAATTCAACAACAACCTCAACATTGAAAAACAACAACAACCTCAACATTGAAAAACACCAATAAATTCAACAACAACTTCAACATTGAAAAACACCAACAAATTCAACAACAACCTCGACATTGAAAAACACCAACAAATTCAACAACAACCTCAACATTGAAAAACAACAACAACCTCAACATTGAAAAACACCAACAAATTCAACAACAACCTCAACATTGAAAAACAACAACAAATTCAACAACAAACTCAACAATGAAAAACACCAACAAATTCAACAACAACCTCAACATTGAAAAACACCAACAAATTTAAAAACAACCTCAACTTTGAAAAACAACAACAACCTCAACATGGAAAAACAACAACAAATTCAACAACAACCTCGACATTGAAAAACACCAGCAAATTCAACAACAACCTCAACATTGAAAAACACCAACAAATTCAACAACAACCTCAACATTTAAAAACGCCAACAAATTCAACAGCGACCTCAACATTGTAAAACACCAACAAATTCAACAACAACCTCAACATTGAAAAACACCAACAAATTCAACAACAACCTCGACATTGAAAAACACCAACAAATTCAACAACAACCTCGACATTGAAAAACACCAACAAATTCAACAACCTCAACATTGAAAAACAACAACAACCTCGAAATTGAAAAACACCAACAAATTCAACATCAACCTCAACGTTGAAAAACAACAACATCCTCAACATTGAAAAACACCAACAAATTCAACAACAACTTCAACATTGAAAAACACCAACAAATTCAATAACAACCTCGACATTGAAAAACACCATCAAATTCAACAACGACCTCAACAATGAAAAACAACAACAACCTCAACATTGAAAAACACAAACAAATTCAACAACAACCTCAATATTGAAAAACAACAACAACCTCAACATTGAAAAACACCAACAAATTCAACAACAACCTCAACATTGAAAAAAAACATCAACCTCAACATTGAAAAACACCAACAAATTCAACAACAACCTCAACAATGAAAAACACCAACAAATTCAACAACAACCTCAACATTGAAAAACACCAACAAATTAAACATCAACCTCAACTTTGAAAAACAACAACAACCTCAACATGGAAAAACACCAACAAATTCAACAACAACCTCAACATTGAAAAACAACAACAACCTCAAAATTGAAAAACACCAACAAATTCAACAACAACCTCAACATTGAAAAACAGCAACAACCACAACATTGAAAAACACCAACAAATTCAACAACAACTTCAACATTGAAAAAACCAACAAATTCAGCAACAACCTCGACATTGAAAAACACCAACAAATTCAACAACAACCTCAACATTGAAAAACAGCAACAAATTCAACAACAACCTCAACATTTAAAAACGCCAACAAATTCAACAACGACCTCAACATTGTAAAACACCAACAAATTCAACAACAACCTCAACATTGAAAAACACCAACAAATTCAACAACAACCTCGACATTGAAAAACACCAACAAATTCAACAACAACCTCAACATTGAAAAAGACCAACAAATTCAAGAACAACCTCAACATTGAAAAACAACAACAACCTCAACATTGAAAAACACCAACAAATTCAACAACAACTTCAACATTGAAGAACACCAACAAATTCAACAACAACCTCAACATTGAAAAACAACAACAACCTCAACATTGAAAAACACCAACAAATTCAACAACAACCTCAACATTGAAAAACAACAACAACCTCAACATTGAAAAACACCAACAAATTCAACAACAACCTCAACAATGAAAAACACCAACAAATTCAACAACAACCTCAAGATGGATAAACACCAACAAATTTAACAACAAATTCAACTTTGAAAAACAACAACAACCTCAACATGGAAAAACACCAACAAATTCAACAACAACCTCAACATTGAAAAACAACAACAACCTCAAAATTGAAAAACACCAACAAATTCAACAACAACCTCAACATTTAAAGACAACAACAATCTCAACATTGAAAAACACCAACAAATTCAACAAAAACCTCAACAATGAAAAACACCAACAAACTCAACAACAACTTCAACATTGAAAAACAGCAACAAATTCAACAACAACCTCAACATTGAAAAACTACAACAACCTCAACATTGAAAAGCACCAACAAATACAACAACAACCTCGACATTGAAAAACACCAACAAATTCAACAACAACCTCAACATTGAAAAACTACAACAACCTCAACATTGAAAAGCACCAACAAATACAACAACAACCTCAACATTGAAAAACAACAACAACCTCAACATTGAAAAACACCAACAAATTCAACAACAACCTTAACATCGAAAAACAACAACAACCTCAACATTGAAAAACAACAACAACCTCAACATTGAAAAACAACAACAACCTCAACATTGAAAAACACCAAAAAATTCAACAACAACTTCAACATTGAAAAACACCAGCAAATTCAACAACAACCTCGAAATTGAAAAACACCAACAAATTCAACAACAACCTCAACATTGAAAAACAACAACAACCTCAACATTGAAAAACACCAACAAATTCAACAACAACCTCAACATTGAAAAACAACAACAACCTCAACATTGAAAAACACCAACAAATTCAACAACAAACTCAACAATGAAAAACACCAACAAATTCAACATCAACCTCAGCATTGAAAAACACCAACAAATTTAACAACAACCTCAACTTTGAAAAACAACAACAACCTCAACAAGGAAAAACAACAACAAATTCAACAACAACCTCGACATTGAAAAACACCAACAAATTCAACAACAACCTCAACTTTGAACAACACCAACAAATTCAACAACAACCTCAACATTTAAAAACGCCAACAAATTCAACAACGACCTCAACATTGTAAAACACCAACAAATTCAACAACAACCTCAACATTGAAAAACACCAACAAATTCAACAACAAGCTCAACAATGAAAAACACCAACAAATTCAACAACAACCTCAACATTGAAAAGCAACAACAACCTCGAAATTGGAAAACACCAACAAATTCAACATCAACCTCAACGTTGAAAAACAACAACAACCTCAACATTGAAAAACACCAACAAATTCAACAACAACTTCAACATTGAAAAACACCAACAAATTCAATAACAACCTCGACATTGAAAAACACCAACAAATTCAATAACAACCTCGACATTGAAAAACACCATCAAATTCAACAACGACCTCAACAATGAAAAACAACAACAACCTCAACATTGAAAAACACAAACAAATTCAACAACAACCTCAATATTGAAAAACAACAACAACCTCAACATTGAAAAACACCAACAAATTCAACAACAACCTCAACATTGAAAAAAAACATCAACCTCAACATTGAAAAACACCAACAAATTCAACAACAACCTCAACAATGAAAAACACCAACAAATTCAACAACAACCTCAACATTGAAAAACACCAACAAATTAAACATCAACCTCAACTTTGAAAAACAACAACAACGTCAACATGGAAAAACACCAACAAATTCAACAACAACCTCAACATTGAAAAACAACAACAACCTCAAAATTGAAAAACACCAACAAATTCAACAACAACCTCAACATTGAAAAACAGCAACAACCACAACATTGAAAAACACCAACAAATTCAACAACAACTTCAACATTGAAAAAACCAACAAATTCAGCAACAACCTCGACATTGAAAAACACCAACAAATTCAACAACAACCTCAACATTGAAAAACAGCAACAAATTCAACAACAACCTCAACATTTAAAAACGCCAACAAATTCAACAACGACCTCAACATTGTAAAACACCAACAAATTCAACAACAACCTCAACATTGAAAAACACCAACAAATTCAACAACAACCTCGACATTGAAAAACACCAACAAATTCAACAACAACCTCAACATTGAAAAAGACCAACAAATTCAAGAACAACCTCAACATTGAAAAACAACAACAACCTCAACATTGAAAGACACCAACAAATTCAACAACAACTTCAACATTGAAGAACACCAACAAATTCAACAACAACCTCAACATTGAAAAACAACAACAACCTCAACATTGAAAAACAGCCAACAAATTCAACAACAACCTCAACATTGAAAAACAACAACAACCTCAACATTGAAAAACACCAACAAATTCAACAACAACCTCAACAATGAAAAACACCAACAAATTCAACAACAACCTCAACATGGAAAAACACCAACAAATTTAACAACAAATTCAACTTTGAAAAACAACAACAACCTCAACATGGAAAAACACCAACAAATTCAACAACAACCTCAACATTGAAAAACAACAACAACCTCAAAATTGAAAAACACCAACAAATTCAACAACAACCTCAACATTTAAAGACAACAACAATCTCAACATTGAAAAACACCAACAAATTCAACAAAAACCTCAACAATGAAAAACACCAACAAATTCAACAACAACTTCAACATTGAAAAACAGCAACAAATTCAACAACAACGTCAACATTGAAAAACTACAACAACCTCAACATTGAAAAGCACCAACAAATACAACAACAACCTCGACATTGAAAAACACCAACAAATTCAACAACAACCTCAAGATTGAAAAACTACAACAACCTCAACATTGAAAAGCACCAACAAATACAACAACAACCTCAACATTGAAAAACAACAACAACCTCAACATTGAAAAACACCAACAAATTCAACAACAACCTTAACATCGAAAAACAACAACAACCTCAACATTGAAAAACAACAACAACCTCAACATTGAAAAACAACAACAACCTCAACATTGAAAAACACCAAAAAATTCAACAACAACTTCTACATTGAAAAACAGCAGCAAATTCAACAACAACCTCGAAATTGAAAAACACCAACAAATTCAACAACAACCTCAACATTGAAAAACAACAACAACCTCAGCATTGAAAAACACCAACAAATTCAACAACAACCTCAACATTGAAAAACAACAACAACCTCAACATTGAAAAACACCAACAAATTCAACAACAAACTCAACAATGAAAAACACCAACAAATTCAACATCAACCTCAGCATTGAAAAACACCAACAAATTTAACAACAACCTCAACTTTGAAAAACAACAACAACCTCAACAAGGAAAAACAACAACAAATTCAACAACAACCTCGACATTGAAAAACACCAACAAATTCAACAACGACCTCAACATTGTAAAACACCAACAAATTCAACAACAACCTCAACATTGAAAAACACCAACAAATTCAACAACAACCTCGACAATGAAAAACACCAACAAATTCAACAACAACCTCAACATTGAAAAACAACAACAACCTCGAAATTGAAAAACACCAACAAATTCAACATCAACCTCAACGTTGAAAAACAACAACAACCTCAACATTGAAAAACACCAACAAATTCAACAACAACTTCAACATTGAAAAACACCAACAAATTCAATAACTACCTCAACATTGAAAAACACCAACAAATTCAATAACAACCTCGACATTGAAAAACAACAACAACCTCAACATTGAAAAACACAAACAAATTCAACAACAACCTCAATATTGAAAAACAACAACAACCTCAACATTGAAAAACACCAACAAATTCAACAACAACCTCAACATTGAAAAAAAACATCAACCTCAACATTGAAAAACACCAACAAATTCAACAACAACCTCAACAATGAAAAACACCAACAAATTCAACAACAACCTCAACATTGAAAAACACCAACAAATTAAACATCAACCTCAACTTTGAAAAACAACAACAACGTCCACATGGAAAAACACCAACAAATTCAAAAACAACCTCAACATTGAAAAACAACAACAACCTCAAAATTGAAAAACACCAACAAATTCAACAACAACCTCAACATTGAAAAACAGCAACAACCACAACATTGAAAAACACCAACAAATTCAACAACAACTTCAACATTGAAAAAACCAACAAATTCAGCAACAACCTCGACATTGAAAAACACCAACAAATTCAACAACAACCTCAACATTGAAAAACAGCAACAAATTCAACAACAACCTCAACATTTAAAAACGCCAACAAATTCAACAACGACCTCAACATTGTAAAACACCAACAAATTCAACAACAACCTCAACATTGAAAAACACCAACAAATTCAACAACAACCTCGACATTGAAAAACACCAACAAATTCAACAACAACCTCAACATTGAAAAAGACCAACAAATTCAAGAACAACCTCAACATTTAAAAACAACAACAACCTCAACATTGAAAAACACCAACAAATTCAACAACAATTTCAACATTGAAGAACACCAACAAATTCAACAACAACCTCAACATTGAAAAACAACAACAACCTCAACATTGAAAAACACCAACAAATTCAACAACAACCTCAACATTGAAAAACAACAACAACCTCAAAATTGAAAAACACCAACAAATTCAACAACAACCTCAACATTTAAAGACAACAACAATCTCAACATTGAAAAACACCAACAAATTCAACAAAAACCTCAACAATGAAAAACACCAACAAATTCAACAACAACTTCAACATTGAAAAACAGCAACAAATTCAACAACAACGTCAACATTGAAAAACTACAACAACCTCAACATTGAAAAGCACCAACAAATACAACAACAACCTCGACATTGAAAAACACCAACAAATTCAACAACAACCTCAACATTGAAAAACTACAACAACCTCAACATTGAAAAGCACCAACAAATACAACAACAACCTCAACATTGAAAAACAACAACAACCTCAACATTGAAAAACACCAACAAATTCAACAACAACCTTAACATCGAAAAACAACAACAACCTCAACATTGAAAAACAACAACAACCTCAACATTGAAAAACAACAACAACCTCAACATTGAAAAACACCAAAAAATTCAACAACAACTTCTACATTGAAAATCACCAGCAAATTCAACAACAACCTCGAAATTGAAAAACACCAACAAATTCAACAACAACCTCAACATTGAAAAACAACAACAACCTCAACATTGAAAAACACCAACAAATTCAACAACAACCTCAACATTGAAAAACAACAACAACCTCAACATTGAAAAACACCAACAAATTCAACAACAAACTCAACAATGAAAAACACCAACAAATTCAACATCAACCTCAGCATTGAAAAACACCAAGAAATTTAACAACAACCTCAACTTTGAAAAACAACAACAACCTCAACAAGGAAAAACAACAACAAATTCAACAACAACCTCGACATTGAAAAACACCAACAAATTCAACAACAACCTCAACATTGAAAAACAGCAACAAATTCAATAACAACCTCAACATTTAAAAACGCCAACAAATTCAACAACGACCTCAACATTGTAAAACACCAACAAATTCAACAACAACCTCAACATTGAAAAACACCAACAAATTCAACAACAACCTCGACATTGAAAAACACCAACAAATTCAACAACAACCTCAACATTGAAAAACAACAACAACCTCGAAATTGAAAAACACCAACAAATTCAACATCAACCTCAACGTTGAAAAACAACAACAACCTCAACATTGAAAAGCACCAACAAATTCAACAACAACTTCAACATTGAAAAACACCAACAAATTCAATAACAACCTCGACATTGAAAAACACCATCAAATTCAACAACGACCTCAACATTGAAAAACAACAACAACCTCAACATTGAAAAACACGAGCAAATTCAACAACAACCTCAATATTGAAAAACAACAACAACCTCAACATTGAAAAACACCAACAAATTCAACAACAACCTCAACATTGAAAAACAACATCAAACTCAACATTGAAAAACACCAACAAATTCAACAACAACCTCAACAATGAAAAACACCAACAAATTCAACAACAACCTCAACATTGAAAAACACCAACAAATTAAACATCAACCTCAACTTTGAAAAACAACAACAACCTCAACATGGAAAAACACCAACAAATTCAACAACAACCTCAACATTGAAAAACAACAACAACCTCAAAATTGAAAAACACCAACAAATTCAACAACAACCTCAACATTGAAAACCAGCAACAACCACAACATTGAAAAACACCAACAAATTCAACAACAACTTCAACATTGAAAAAACCAACAAATTCAGCAACAACCTCGACATTGAAAAACACCAACAAATTCAACAACAACCTCAACATTGAAAAACACCAACAAATTCAACAACAACCTCAACATTGAAAAACAACAACAACCTCAACATTGAAAAACACCAACAAATTCAACAACAACCTCAACAATGAAAAACACCAACAAATTCAACAACAACCTCAACATGGAAAAACACCAACAAATTTATCAACAAATACAACTTTGAAAAACAACAACAACCTCAACATGGAAAAACACCAACAAATTCAACAACAACCTCAACATTGAAAAACAACAACAACCTCAACATGGAAAAACACCAACAAATTCAACAACAACCTCAACATTTAAAGACAACAACAACCTCAACATTGAAAAACACCAACAAATTCAACAACAACCTCAACATTGAAAAACACCAACAATTTCAACAACAACCTCAACATTTAAAGACAACAACAATCTCAACATTGAAAAACACCAACAAATTCAACAAAAACCTCAACAATGAAAAACACCAACAAATTCAACAACAACTTCAACATTGAAAAACAGCAACAAATTCAACAACAACGTCAACATTGAAAAACTACAACAACCTCAACATTGAAAAGCACCAACAAATAGAACAACAACCTCGACATTGAAAAACACCAACAAATTCAACAACAACCTCAACATTGAAAAACTACAACAACCTCAACATTGAAAAGCACCAACAAATACAACAACAACCTCAACATTGAAAAACAACAACAACCTCAACATTGAAAAACACCAACAAATTCAACAACAACCTTAACATCGAAAAACAACAACAACCTCAACATTGAAAAACAACAACAACCTCAACATTGAAAAACAACAACAACCTCAACATTGAAAAACACCAAAAAATTCAACAACAACTTCTACATTGAAAAACACCAGCAAATTCAACAACAACCTCGAAATTGAAAAACACCAACAAATTCAACAACAACCTCAACATTGAAAAACAACAACAACCTCAACATTGAAAAACACCAACAAATTCAACAACAACCTCAACATTGAAAAACAACAACAACCTCAACATTGAAAAACACCAACAAATTCAACAACAAACTCAACAATGAAAAACACCAACAAATTCAACATCAACCTCAGCATTGAAAAACACCAAGAAATTTAACAACAACCTCAACTTTGAAAAACAACAACAACCTCAACAAGGAAAAACAACAACAAATTCAACAACAACCTCGACATTGAAAAACACCAACAAATTCAACAACAACCTCAACATTGAAAAACACCAACAAATTCAATAACAACCTCAACATTTAAAAACGCCAACAAATTCAACAACGACCTCAACATTGTAAAACACCAACAAATTCAACAACAACCTCAACATTGAAAAACACCAACAAATTCAACAACAACCTCGACATTGAAAAACACCAACAAATTCAACAACAACCTCAACATTGAAAAACAACAACAACCTCGAAATTGAAAAACACCAACAAATTCAACATCAACCTCAACGTTGAAAAACAACAACAACATCAACATTGAAAAGCACCAACAAATTCAACAACAACTTCAACATTGAAAAACACCAACAAATTCAATAACAACCTCGACATTGAAAAACACCATCAAATTCAACAACGACCTCAACATTGAAAAACAACAACAACCTCAACATTGAAAAACACGAACAAATTCAACAACAACCTCAATATTGAAAAACAACAACAACCTCAACATTGAAAAACACCAACAAATTCAACAACAACCTCAACATTGAAAAACAACATCAAACTCAACATTGAAAAACACCAACAAATTCAACAACAACCTCAACAATGAAAAACACCAACAAATTCAACAACAACCTCAACATTGAAAAACACCAACAAATTAAACATCAACCTCAACTTTGAAAAACAACAACAACCTCAACATGGAAAAACACCAACAAATTCAACAACAACCTCAACATTGAAAAACAACAACAACCTCAAAATTGAAAAACACCAACAAATTCAACAACAACCTCAACATTGAAAACCAGCAACAACCACAACATTGAAAAACACCAACAAATTCAACAACAACTTCAACATTGAAAAAACCAACAAATTCAGCAACAACCTCGACATTGAAAAACACCAACAAATTCAACAACAACCTCAACATTGAAAAACACCAACAAATTCAACAACAACCTCAACATTGAAAAACAACAACAACCTCAACATTGAAAAACACCAACAAATTCAACAACAACCTCAACAATGAAAAACACCAACAAATTCAACAACAACCTCAACATGGAAAAACACCAACAAATTTATCAACAAATACAACTTTGAAAAACAACAACAACCTCAACATGGAAAAACACCAACAAATTCAACAACAACCTCAACATTGAAAAACAACAACAACCTCAACATGGAAAAACACCAACAAATTCAACAACAACCTCAACATTTAAAGACAACAACAACCTCAACATTGAAAAACACCAACAAATTCAACAACAACCTCAACATTGAAAAACACCAACAATTTCAACAACAACCTGAACATTTAAAAACGCCAACAAATTCAACAACGACCTCAACATTGTAACACACCAACAAATTCAACAACAACCTCAACATTGAAAAACACCAACAAATTCAACAACAACCTCGACATTGAAAAACGCCAACAAATTCAACAACAACCTCAACATTGAAAAACAACAACAACCTCGAAATTGAAAAACACCAACAAATTCAACATCAACCTCAACGTTGAAAAACAACAACAACCTCAACATTGAAAAACACCAACAAATTCAACAACAACTTCAACATTGACAAACACAAACAAATTCAACAACAACCTCAATATTGAAAAACAACAACAACCTCAACATTGAAAAACACCAACAAATTCAACAACAACCTCAACATTGAAAAACAACATCAACCTCAACATTGAAAAACACCAACAAATTCAACAACAACCTCAACATTGAAAAACACATAAAAATTCAACAACAACTTCAACATTGAAAAACACAAACAAATTCAACAACAACCTCGACATTGAAAAACACCAACAAATTCAACAACAACCTCCACATTGAACAACAACAACAACCTCAACATTGAAAAACACCAACAAATTCAACAACAACCTCATCATTGAAAAACAACAACAACCTCAAAATTGAAAAACACCAACAAATTCAACAACAACCTCAACATTGAAAAATAGCAAACAACCACAACATTGAAAAACACCAACAAATTCAACAACAACTTCAACATTGAAAAAACCAACAAATTCAGCAACAACCTCGACATTGAAAAACACCAACAAATTCAACAACAACCTCAACATTGAAAAACAGCAACAAATTCAACAACAACCTCAACATTTAAAAACGCCAACAAATTCAACAACGACCTCAACATTGTAAAACACCAACAAATTCAACAACAACCTCAACATTGAAAAACACCAACAAATTCAACAACATCCTCGACATTGAAAAACACCAACAAATTCAACAACAACCTCAACATTGAAAAAGACCAACAAATTCAAGAACAACCTCAACATTGAAAAACAACAACAACCTCAACATTGAAAAACACCAACAAATTCAACAACAACTTCAACATTGAAGAACACCAACAAATTCAACAACAACCTCAACATTGAAAAACAACAACAACCTCAACATCGAAAAACACCAACAAATTCAACAACAACCTCAACATTGAAAAACAACAACAACCTCAACATTGAAAAACACCAACAAATTCAACAACAACCTCAACAATGAAAAACACCAACAAATTCAACAACAACCTCAACAATGAAAAACACCAACGAATTCAACAACAACTTCAACATTGAAAAACACCAACAAATTCAACAACAACCTCGACATTGAAAAACACCAACAAATTCAACAACAACCTCAACATTGAAAAACTACAACAACCTCAACATTGAAAAGCATCAACAAATACAACAACAACCTCAACATTGAAAAACAACAACAACCTCAACATTGAAAAACACCAACAAATTCAACAACAACCTCAACATCGAAAAACAACAACAACCTCAACATTGAAAAACAACAACAACCTCAACATTGAAAAACACCAACAAATTCAACAACAACCTCAACATTGAAAAACAACAACAACCTCAACATTGAAAAACACCAACAAATTCAACAACAACTTCAACATTGAAAAACACCAACAAATTCAGCAACAACCTCGAAATTGAAAAACACCAACAAATTCAACAACAACCTCAACATTGAAATACAACAACAACCTCAACATTGAAAAACAACAACAACCTCAACATTGAAAAACACCAACAAATTCAACAACAACCTCAACATTTAAAAACAAAAACAACCTCAACATTGAAAAACACCAACAAATTCAACAACAACCTCAACATTTTAAAAACACATACAAATTCAACAACAACTTCAACATTGAAAAACACCAACAAATTCAACAACAACCTCGACATTGAAAAACACCAACAAATTCAACAACAACCTCCACATTGAACAACAACAACAACCTCAACATTGAAAAACACCAACAAATTCAACAACAACCTCAACATTGAAAAACAAGAACAACCTCAACATTGAAAAACACCAACAAATTCAACAACAACCTCAACATTGAAAAATACCAACAAATTCAACAACAACTTCAACATTGAAAAACAGCAACAAATTCAACAACAACCTCGAAATTGAAAAACACCAACAAATTCAACAACAACCTCAACATGGAAAACAACAACAACCTCAACATTGAAAAACACCAACAAATTCACAACAACCTCAACATTGAAAAATAGCAACAACCTCAACATTGAAAAACACCAACAAATTCAACAACAACCTCAACATTGAAAAACACATACAAATTCAACAACAACTTCAACATTGAAAAACACAAACAAATTCAACAACAACCTCGACATTGAAAAACACCAACAAATTCAACAACAACCTCCACATTGAACAACAACAACAACCTCAACATTGAAAAACACCAACAAATTCAACAACAACCTCAACATTGAAAAACAAGAACAACCTCAACATTGAAAAACACCAACAAATTCAACAACAACCTCAACATTGAAAAACACCAACAAATTCAACGACAACTTCAACATTGAAAAACACCAACAAATTCAACAACAACCTCGAAATTGAAAAACACCAACAAATTCAACAACAACCTCAACATGGAAAACAACAACAACCTCAACATTGAAAAACACCAACAAATTCAACAACAACCTCAACATTGAAAAACAACAACAACCTCAACATTGAAAAACACCAACAAATTCAACAACAACCTCAACAATGAAAAACACCAACAAATTCAACAACAACCTCAACATTGAAAAACACCAACAAATTTAACAACAACCTCAACTTTGAAAAACAACAACAACCTCAACATGGAGAAACACCAACAAATTCAACAACAACCTCAACATTGAAAAACAACAACAACCTCAAAATTGAAAAACACCAACAAATTCAACAACAACCTCAACATTTAAAGACAACAACAACCTCAACATTGAAAAACACCAACAAATTCAACAACAACCTCAACAATGAAAAACACCAACAAATTCAACAACAACTTCAACATTGAAAAACACCAACAAATTCAACAACAACCTCGACATTGAAAAACACCAACAAATTCAACAACAACCTCAACATTGAAAAACTACAACAACCTCAACATTGAAAAGCACCAACAAATACAACAACAACCTCAACATTGAAAAACAACAACAACCACAACATTGAAAAACACCAACAAATTCAACAACAACCTCAACATCGAAAAACAACAACAACCTCAACATTGAAAAACAGCAACAACATCAACATTGAAAAACACCAACAAATTCAACAACAACCTCAACATTGAAAAACAACAACAACCTCAACATTGAAAAACACCTACAAATTCAACAACAACTTCAACATTGAAAAACACCAACAAATTCAGCAACAACCTCGAAATTGAATAGCACCAACAAATTCAACAACAACCTCAACATTGAAATACAACAACAACCTCAACATTGAAAAACACCAACAAATTCAACAACAACCTCAACATTTAAAAACAACAACAACCTCAACATTGAAAAACACCAACAAATTCAACAACAACTTCAACATTGAAAAACACCAACAAATTCAACAACAACCTCGACATTGAAAAACACCAACAAATTCAACAACAACCTCAACATTGAAAAACTGCAACAACCTCAACATTGAAAAACACCAACAAATACAACAACAACCTCAACATTGAAAAACAACAACAACCTCAACATTGAAAAACAGCAACAAATTCAACAACAACCTCAGCATTGAAAAACACCAACAAATTCAACAACAACCTCAACATTGAAAAACAACAACAACCTCAATATTGAAAAACAACAACCTCAACATTGAAAAACACCAACAAATTCAACAACAACCTCAACATTGAAAAACAACAACAACCTCAACATTGAAAAACACCAACAAATTCAACAACAACTTCAACATTGAAAAACACCAACAAATTCAACAACAACCTCGAAATTGAAAAACACCAACAAATTCAACAACAACCTCAACATTGAAAAACACCAACAAATTCAACAACCTCAACATTGAAAAACAACAACAACCTCAACATTGAAAAACACCAAAAAATTCAACAACAACCTCAACATTGAAAAACACCAACAAATTCAACAACAACTTCAACATTGAAAAACACCAACAAATTCAACAACAACCTCGAAATTGAAAAACACCAACAAATTCAACAACAACCTCAACATGGAAAACAACAACAACCTCAACATTGAAAAACACCAACAAATTCAACAACAACCTCAACATTGAAAAACAGCAACAACCTCAACATTGAAAAACACCAACAAATTCAACAACAACCTCAACATTGAAAAACACATACAAATTCAACAACAACTTCAACATTGAAAAACACCAACAAATTCAACAACAACCTCGACATTGAAAAACACCAACAAATTCAACAACAACCTCCACATTGAACAACAACAACAACCTCAACATTGAAAAACACCAACAAATTCAACAACAACCTCAACATTGAAAAACAAGAACAACCTCAACATTGAAAAACACCAACAAATTCAACAACAACCTCAACATTGAAAAACACCAACAAATTCAACAACAACTTCAACATTGAAAAACACCAACAAATTCAACAACAACCTCGAAATTGAAAAACACCAACAAATTCAACAACAACCTCAACATTGAAAAACACCAACAAATTCAACAACAACCTCAACATTGAAAAACAACAACAACCTCAACATTGAAAAACACCAACAAATTCAACAACAACCTCAACATTGAAAAACAGCAACAAATACAACAACAACTTCAACATTGAAAAACACAAACAAATTCAACAACAACCTCGACATTGAAAAACACCAACAAATTCAACAACAACCTCCACATTGAACAACAACAACAACCTCAACATTGAAAAACACCAACAAATTCAACAACAACCTCAACATTGAAAAACAAGAACAACCTCAACATTGAAAAACACCAACAAATTCAACAACAACCTCAACATTGAAAAACACCAACAAATTCAACGACAACTTCAACATTGAAAAACACCAACAAATTCAACAACAACCTCGAAATTGAAAAACACCAACAAATTCAACAACAACCTCAACATGGAAAACAACAACAACCTCAACATTGAAAAACACCAACAAATTCAACAACAACCTCAACATTGAAAAACAACAACAACCTCAACATTGAAAAACACCAACAAATTCAACAACAACCTCAACAATGAAAAACACCAACAAATTCAACAACAACCTCAACATTGAAAAACACCAACAAATTTAACAACAACCTCAACTTTGAAAAACAACAACAACCTCAACATGGAGAAACACCAACAAATTCAACAACAACCTCAACATTGAAAAACAACAACAACCTCAAAATTGAAAAACACCAACAAATTCAACAACAACCTCAACATTTAAAGACAACAACAACCTCAACATTGAAAAACACCAACAAATTCAACAACAACCTCAACAATGAAAAACTCCAACAAATTCAACAACAACTTCAACATTGAAAAACACCAACAAATTCAACAACAACCTCGACATTGAAAAACACCAACAAATTCAACAACAACCTCAACATTGAAAAACTACAACAACCTCAACATTGAAAAGCACCAACAAATACAACAACAACCTCAACATTGAAAAACAACAACAACCACAACATTGAAAAACACCAACAAATTCAACAACAACCTCAACATCGAAAAACAACAACAACCTCAACATTGAAAAACAGCAACAACATCAACATTGAAAAACACCAACAAATTCAACAACAACCTCAACATTGAAAAACAACAACAACCTCAACATTGAAAAACACCTACAAATTCAACAACAACTTCAACATTGAAAAACACCAACAAATTCAGCAACAACCTCGAAATTGAATAGCACCAACAAATTCAACAACAACCTCAACATTGAAATACAACAACAACCTCAACATTGAAAAACACCAACAAATTCAACAACAACCTCAACATTTAAAAACAACAACAACCTCAACATTGAAAAACACCAACAAATTCAACAACAACTTCAACATTGAAAAACACCAACAAATTCAACAACAACCTCGACATTGAAAAACACCAACAAATTCAACAACAACCTCAACATTGAAAAACTGCAACAACCTCAACATTGAAAAACACCAACAAATACAACAACAACCTCAACATTGAAAAACAACAACAACCTCAACATTGAAAAACAGCAACAAATTCAACAACAACCTCAGCATTGAAAAACACCAACAAATTCAACAACAACCTCAACATTGAAAAACAACAACAACCTCAATATTGAAAAACAACAACCTCAACATTGAAAAACACCAACAAATTCAACAACAACCTCAACATTGAAAAACAACAACAACCTCAACATTGAAAAACACCAACAAATTCAACAACAACTTCAACATTGAAAAACACCAACAAATTCAACAACAACCTCGAAATTGAAAAACACCAACAAATTCAACAACAACCTCAACATTGAAAAACACCAACAAATTCAACAACCTCAACATTGAAAAACAACAACAACCTCAACATTGAAAAACACCAAAAAATTCAACAACAACCTCAACATTGAAAAACACCAACAAATTCAACAACAACTTCAACATTGAAAAACACCAACAAATTCAACAACAACCTCGAAATTGAAAAACACCAACAAATTCAACAACAACCTCAACATGGAAAACAACAACAACCTCAACATTGAAAAACACCAACAAATTCAACAACAACCTCAACATTGAAAAACAGCAACAACCTCAACATTGAAAAACACCAACAAATTCAACAACAACCTCAACATTGAAAAACACATACAAATTCAACAACAACTTCAACATTGAAAAACACCAACAAATTCAACAACAACCTCGACATTGAAAAACACCAACAAATTCAACAACAACCTCCACATTGAACAACAACAACAACCTCAACATTGAAAAACACCAACAAATTCAACAACAACCTCAACATTGAAAAACAAGAACAACCTCAACATTGAAAAACACCAACAAATTCAACAACAACCTCAACATTGAAAAACACCAACAAATTCAACAACAACTTCAACATTGAAAAACACCAACAAATTCAACAACAACCTCGAAATTGAAAAACACCAACAAATTCAACAACAACCTCAACATTGAAAAACACCAACAAATTCAACAACAACCTCAACATTGAAAAACAACAACAACCTCAACATTGAAAAACACCAGCAAATTCAACAACAACCTCAACATTGAAAAACAGCAACAAATACAACAACAACCTCAACATTGAAAAACAACAACAACCTCAACATTGAAAAACAGCAACAAATTCAACAACAACCTCAGCATTGAAAAACACCAAAAAATTCAACAACAACCTCAACATTGAAAAACAACAACAACCTCAACATTGAAAAACAACAACCTCAACACTGAAAAACACCAACAAATTCAACAACAACCTCAACATTGAAAAACAACAACAACCTCAACATTGAAAAACACCAACAAATTCAACAACAACTTCAACATTGAAAAACACCAACAAATTCAACAACAACCTCGAAATTGAAAAACACCAACAAATTCAACAACAACCTCAACATTGAAAAACACCAACAAATTCAACAACCTCAACATTGAAAAACAACAACAACCTCAACATTGAAAAACAACAAAAAATTCAACAACAACCTCAACATTGAAAAACACCAACAAATTCAACAACAACTTCAACATTGAAAAACACCAACAAATTCAACAACAACCTCGAAATTGAAAAACACCAACAAATTCAACAACAACCTCAACATGGAAAACAACAACAACCTTAACATTGAAAAACACCAACAAATTCAACAACAACCTCAACATTGAAAAACAGCAACAACCTCAACATTGAAAAACACCAACAAATTCAACAACAACCTCAACATTGAAAAACACATACAAATTCAACAACAACTTCAACATTGAAAAACACCAACAAATTCAACAACAACCTCGACATTGAAAAACACCAACAAATTCAACAACAACCTCCACATTGAACAACAACAACAACCTCAACATTGAAAAACACCAACAAATTCAACAACAACCTCAACATTGAAAAACAAGAACAACCTCAGCATTGAAAAACAACAACAAATTCAACAACAACCTCAACATTGAAAAACACCAACAAATTCAACAACAACTTCAACATTGAAAAACACCAACAAATTCAACATCAACCTCGAAATTGAAAAACACCAACAAATTCAACAACAACCTAAACATTGAAAAACACCAACAAATTCAACAACAACCTCAACATTGAAAAACAACAACAACCTCAACATTGAAAAACACCAACAAATTCAACAACAACCTCAACAATGAAAAACACCAACAAATTCAACAACAACCTCAACATGGAAAAACACCAACAAATTTAACAACAAATTCAACTTTGAAAAACAACAACAACCTCAACATGGAAAAACACCAACAAATTCAACAACAACCTCAACATTGAAAAACAACAACAACCTCAACATGGAAAAACACCAGCAAATTCAACAACATCCTCAACATTTAAAGACAACAACAACCTCAACATTGAAAAACACCAACAAATTCAACAAAAACCTCAACAATGAAAAACACCAACAAATTCAACAACAACTTCAACATTGAAAAACACCAACAAATTCAACAACAACCTCAACATTGAAAAACTACAACAACCTCAACATTGAAAAGCACCAACAAATACAACAACAACCTCGACATTGAAAAACACCAACAAATTCAACAACAACCTCAACATTGAAAAACTACAACAACCTCAACATTGAAAAGCACCAACAAATACAACAACAACCTCAACATTGAAAAACAACAACAACCTCAACATTGAAAAACACCAACAAATTCAAGAACAACCTTAACATCGAAAAACAACAACAACCTCAAGATTGAAAAACAACAACAACCTCAACACTGAAAAACAACAACAACCTCAACATTGAAAAACACTGACAAATTCAACAACAACCTCCACATTGAACAACAACAACAACCTCAACATTGAAAAACACCAACAAATTCAACAACAACCTCAACATTGAAAAACAAGAACAACCTCAACATTGAAAAACACCAACAAATTCAACAACAACCTCAACATTGAAAAACACCAACAAATTCAACAACAACTTCAACATTGAAAAACACCAACAAATTCAACAACAACCTCGAAATTGAAAAACACCAACAAATTCAACAACAACCTCAACATTGAAAAACACCAACAAATTCAACAACAACCTCAACATTGAAAAACAACAACAACCTCAACATTGAAAAACACCAACAAATTCAACAACAACCTCAACAACGAAAAACACCAACAAATTCAACAGCAACCTCAACATGGAAAAACACCAACAAATTTAACAACAAATTCAACTTTGAAAAACAACAACAACCTCAACATTGAAAAACACCAACAAATTCAACAACAACCTCAACATTGAAAAACAACAACAACCTCAACATGGAAAAACACCAACAAATTCAACAACAACCTCAACATTTAAAGACACCAACAACCTCAACATTGAAAAACACCAACAAATTCAACAAAAACCTCAACAATGAAAAACACCAACAAATTCAACAACAACTTCAACATTGAAAAACACCAACAAATTCAACAACAACCTCAACATTGAAAAACAAGAACAACCTCAGCATTGAAAAACAACAACAAATTCAACAACAACCTCAACATTGAAAAACACCAACAAATTCAACAACAACTTCAACATTGAAAAACACCAACAAATTCAACATCAACCTCGAAATTGAAAAACACCAACAAATTCAACAACAACCTAAACATTGAAAAACACCAACAAATTCAACAACAACCTCAACATTGAAAAACAACAACAACCTCAACATTGAAAAACACCAACAAATTCAACAACAACCTCAACAATGAAAAACACCAACAAATTCAACAACAACCTCAACATGGAAAAACACCAACAAACTTAACAACAAATTCAACTTTGAAAAACAACAACAACCTCAACATGGAAAAACACCAACAAATTCAACAACAACCTCAACATTGAAAAACAACAACAACCTCAACATGGAAAAACACCAGCAAATTCAACAACATCCTCAACATTTAAAGACAACAACAACCTCAACATTGAAAAACACCAACAAATTCAACAAAAACCTCAACAATGAAAAACACCAACAAATTCAACAACAACTTCAACATTGAAAAACACCAACAAATTCAACAACAACCTCAACATTGAAAAACTACAACAACCTCAACATTGAAAGGCACCAACAAATACAACAACAACCTCGACATTGAAAAACACCAACAAATTCAACAACAACCTCAACATTGAAAAACTACAACAACCTCAACATTGAAAAGCACCAACAAATACAACAACAACCTCAACATTGAAAAACAACAACAACCTCAACATTGAAAAACACCAACAAATTCAAGAACAACCTTAACATCGAAAAACAACAACAACCTCAAGATTGAAAAACAACAACAACCTCAACACTGAAAAACAACAACAACCTCAACATTGAAAAACACTGACAAATTCAACAACAACCTCCACATTGAACAACAACAACAACCTCAACATTGAAAAACACCAACAAATTCAACAACAACCTCAACATTGAAAAACAAGAACAACCTCAACATTGAAAAACACCAACAAATTCAACAACAACCTCAACATTGAAAAACACCAACAAATTCAACAACAACTTCAACATTGAAAAACACCAACAAATTCAACAACAACCTCGAAATTGAAAAACACCAACAAATTCAACAACAACCTCAACATTGAAAAACACCAACAAATTCAACAACAACCTCAACATTGAAAAACAACAACAACCTCAACATTGAAAAACACCAACAAATTCAACAACAACCTCAACAACGAAAAACACCAACAAATTCAACAGCAACCTCAACATGGAAAAACACCAACAAATTTAACAACAAATTCAACTTTGAAAAACAACAACAACCTCAACATTGAAAAACACCAACAAATTCAACAACAACCTCAACATTGAAAAACAACAACAACCTCAACATGGAAAAACACCAACAAATTCAACAACAACCTCAACATTTAAAGACACCAACAACCTCAACATTGAAAAACACCAACAAATTCAACAAAAACCTCAACAATGAAAAACACCAACAAATTCAACAACAACTTCAACATTGAAAAACACCAACAAATTCAACAACAACCTCGACATTGAAAAACACCAACAAATTCAACAACAACCTCCACATTGAACAACAACAACAACCTCAACATTGAAAAACACCAACAAATTCAACAACAACCTCAACATTGAAAAACAAGAACAACCTCAGCATTGAAAAACAACAACAAATTCAACAACAACCTCAACATTGAAAAACACCAACAAATTCAACAACAACTTCAACATTGAAAAACACCAACAAATTCAACATCAACCTCGAAATTGAAAAACACCAACAAATTCAACAACAACCTAAACATTGAAAAACACCAACAAATTCAACAACAACCTCAACATTGAAAAACAACAACAACCTCAACATTGAAAAACACCAACAAATTCAACAACAACCTCAACAATGAAAAACACCAACAAATTCAACAACAACCTCAACATGGAAAAACACCAACAAATTTAACAACAAATTCAACTTTGAAAAACAACAACAACCTCAACATGGAAAAACACCAACAAATTCAACAACAACCTCAACATTGAAAAACAACAACAACCTCAACATGGAAAAACACCAGCAAATTCAACAACATCCTCAACATTTAAAGACAACAACAACCTCAACATTGAAAAACACCAACAAATTCAACAAAAACCTCAACAATGAAAAACACCAACAAATTCAACAACAACTTCAACATTGAAAAACACCAACAAATTCAACAACAACCTCAACATTGAAAAACTACAACAACCTCAACATTGAAAAGCACCAACAAATACAACAACAACCTCGACATTGAAAAACACCAACAAATTCAACAACAACCTCAACATTGAAAAACTACAACAACCTCAACATTGAAAAGCACCAACAAATACAACAACAACCTCAACATTGAAAAACAACAACAACCTCAACATTGAAAAACACCAACAAATTCAAGAACAACCTTAACATCGAAAAACAACAACAACCTCAAGATTGAAAAACAACAACAACCTCAACACTGAAAAACAACAACAACCTCAACATTGAAAAACACTGACAAATTCAACAACAACCTCCACATTGAACAACAACAACAACCTCAACATTGAAAAACACCAACAAATTCAACAACAACCTCAACATTGAAAAACAAGAACAACCTCAACATTGAAAAACACCAACAAATTCAACAACAACCTCAACATTGAAAAACACCAACAAATTCAACAACAACTTCAACATTGAAAAACACCAACAAATTCAACAACAACCTCGAAATTGAAAAACACCAACAAATTCAACAACAACCTCAACATTGAAAAACACCAACAAATTCAACAACAACCTCAACATTGAAAAACAACAACAACCTCAACATTGAAAAACACCAACAAATTCAACAACAACCTCAACAACGAAAAACACCAACAAATTCAACAGCAACCTCAACATGGAAAAACACCAACAAATTTAACAACAAATTCAACTTTGAAAAACAACAACAACCTCAACATTGAAAAACACCAACAAATTCAACAACAACCTCAACATTGAAAAACAACAACAACCTCAACATGGAAAAACACCAACAAATTCAACAACAACCTCAACATTTAAAGACACCAACAACCTCAACATTGAAAAACACCAACAAATTCAACAAAAACCTCAACAATGAAAAACACCAACAAATTCAACAACAACTTCAACATTGAAAAACACCAACAAATTCAACAACAACCTCAACATTGAAAAACAAGAACAACCTCAGCATTGAAAAACAACAACAAATTCAACAACAACCTCAACATTGAAAAACACCAACAAATTCAACAACAACTTCAACATTGAAAAACACCAACAAATTCAACATCAACCTCGAAATTGAAAAACACCAACAAATTCAACAACAACCTAAACATTGAAAAACACCAACAAATTCAACAACAACCTCAACATTGAAAAACAACAACAACCTCAACATTGAAAAACACCAACAAATTCAACAACAACCTCAACAATGAAAAACACCAACAAATTCAACAACAACCTCAACATGGAAAAACACCAACAAACTTAACAACAAATTCAACTTTGAAAAACAACAACAACCTCAACATGGAAAAACACCAACAAATTCAACAACAACCTCAACATTGAAAAACAACAACAACCTCAACATGGAAAAACACCAGCAAATTCAACAACATCCTCAACATTTAAAGACAACAACAACCTCAACATTGAAAAACACCAACAAATTCAACAAAAACCTCAACAATGAAAAACACCAACAAATTCAACAACAACTTCAACATTGAAAAACACCAACAAATTCAACAACAACCTCAACATTGAAAAACTACAACAACCTCAACATTGAAAAGCACCAACAAATACAACAACAACCTCGACATTGAAAAACACCAACAAATTCAACAACAACCTCAACATTGAAAAACTACAACAACCTCAACATTGAAAAGCACCAACAAATACAACAACAACCTCAACATTGAAAAACAACAACAACCTCAACATTGAAAAACACCAACAAATTCAAGAACAACCTTAACATCGAAAAACAACAACAACCTCAAGATTGAAAAACAACAACAACCTCAACACTGAAAAACAACAACAACCTCAACATTGAAAAACACTGACAAATTCAACAACAACCTCCACATTGAACAACAACAACAACCTCAACATTGAAAAACACCAACAAATTCAACAACAACCTCAACATTGAAAAACAAGAACAACCTCAACATTGAAAAACACCAACAAATTCAACAACAACCTCAACATTGAAAAACACCAACAAATTCAACAACAACTTCAACATTGAAAAACACCAACAAATTCAACAACAACCTCGAAATTGAAAAACACCAACAAATTCAACAACAACCTCAACATTGAAAAACACCAACAAATTCAACAACAACCTCAACATTGAAAAACAACAACAACCTCAACATTGAAAAACACCAACAAATTCAACAACAACCTCAACAACGAAAAACACCAACAAATTCAACAGCAACCTCAACATGGAAAAACACCAACAAATTTAACAACAAATTCAACTTTGAAAAACAACAACAACCTCAACATTGAAAAACACCAACAAATTCAACAACAACCTCAACATTGAAAAACAACAACAACCTCAACATGGAAAAACACCAACAAATTCAACAACAACCTCAACATTTAAAGACACCAACAACCTCAACATTGAAAAACACCAACAAATTCAACAAAAACCTCAACAATGAAAAACACCAACAAATTCAACAACAACTTCAACATTGAAAAACACCAACAAATTCAACAACAACGTCAACATTGAAAAACTACAACAACCTCAACATTGAAAAGCACCAACAAATACAACAACAACCTCGACATTGAAAAACACCAACAAATTCAACAACAACCTCAACATTGAAAAACTACAACAACCTCAACATTGAAAAGCACCAACAAATACAACAACAACCTCAACATTGAAAAACAACAACAACCTCAACATTGAAAAACACCAACAAATTCAAGAACAACCTCAACATCGAAAAACAACAACAACCTCAAGATTGAAAAACAACAACAACCTCAACATTGAAAAACAACAACAACCTCAACATTGAAAAACACCAAAAAATTCAACAACAACTTCAACATTGAAAAACACCAGCAAATTCAACAACAACCTCGAAATTGAAAAACACCAACAAATTCAACAACAACCTCAACACTGAAAAACAACAAAAACCTCAACATTGAAAAACACCAACAAATTCAACAACAACCTCAACATTGAAAAACAACAACAACCTCAACATTGAAAAACACCAACAAATTCAACAACAAACTCAACAATGAAAAACACCAACTATTTCAACATCAAGCTCAACATTGAAAAACACCAACAAATTTAACAACAACCTCAACTTTGAAAAACAACAACAACCTCAACAAGGAAAAACAACAACAAATTCAACAACAACCTCGACATTGAAAAACACCAACAAATTCAACAACAACCTCAACATTGAAAAACACCAACAATTTCAACAACAACCTCAACATTTAAAAACGCCAACAAATTCAACAACGACCTCAACATTGTAAAACACCAACAAATTCAACAACAACCTCAACATTGAAAAACACCAACAAATTCAACAACAACCTCGACATTGAAAAACACCAACAAATTCAACAACAACCTCAACATTGAAAAACAACAACAACCTCGAAATTGAAAAACACCAACAAATTCAACATCAACCTCAACGTTGAAAAACAACAACAACCTCAACATTGAAAAACACCAACAAATTCAACAACAACTTCAACATTGAAAAACACCAACAAATTCAACAACAACCTCGACATTGAAAAACACCATCAAATTCAACAACGACCTCAACATTGTAAAACAACAACAACCTCAACATTGACAAACACAAACAAATTCAACAACAACCTCAGTATTGAAAAACAACAACAACCTCAACATTGAAAAACACCAACAAATTCAACAACAACCTCAACATTGAAAAACAACATCAACCTCAACATTGAAAAACACCAAAAAATTCAACAACAACCTCAACAATGAAAAACACCAACAAATTCAACAACAACCTCAACATTGAAAAACACCAACAAATTAAACATCAACCTCAACTTTGAAAAACAACAACAACCTCAACATGGAAAAACACCAACAAATTCAACAACAACCTCAAAATTGAAAAACACCAACAAATTCAACAACAACCTCAACATTTAAAGACAACAACAATCTCAACATTGAAAAACACCAACAAATTCAACAAAAACCTCAACAATGAAAAACACCAACAAATTGAACAACAACTTCAACATTGAAAAACAGCAACAAATTCAACAACAACGTCAACATTGAAAAACTACAACAACCTCAACATTGAAAAGCACCAACAAATACAACAACAACCTCGACATTGAAAAACACCAACAAATTCAACAACAACCTCAACATTGAAAAACTACAACAACCTCAACATTGAAAAGCACCAACAAATACAACAACAACCTCAACATTGAAAAACAACAACAACCTCAACATTGAAAAACACCAACAAATTCAACAACAACCTTAACATCGAAAAACAACAACAACCTCAACATTGAAAAACAACAACAACCTCAACATTGAAAAACAACAACAACCTCAACATTGAAAAACACCAAAAAATTCAACAACAACTTCAACATTGAAAAACACCAGCAAATTCAACAACAACCTCGAAATTGAAAAACACCAACAAATTCAACAACAACCTCAACATTGAAAAACAACAACAACCTCAACATTGAAAAACACCAACAAATTCAACAACAACCTCAACATTGAAAAACAACAACAACCTCAACATTGAAAAACACCAACAAATTCAACAACAAACTCAACAATGAAAAACACCAACAAATTCAACATCAGCCTCAGCATTGAAAAACACCAACAAATTTAACAACAACCTCAACTTTGAAAAACAACAACAACCTCAACAAGGAAAAACAACAACAAATTCAACAACAACCTCGACATTGAAAAACACCAACAAATTCAACAACAACCTCAACATTGAAAAACACCAACAAATTCAACAACAACCTCAACATTTAAAAACGCCAACAAATTCAACAACGACCTCAACATTGTAAAACACCAACAAATTCAACAACAACCTCAACATTGAAAAACACCAACAAATTCAACAACAACCTCGACATTGAAAAACACCAACAAATTCAACAACAACCTCAACATTGAAAAACAACAACAACCTCGAAATTGAAAAACACCAACAAATTCAACATCAACCTCAACGTTGAAAAACAACAACAACCTCAACATTGAAAAACACCAACAAATTCAACGACAACTTCAACATTGAAAAACACCAACAAATTCAATAACAACCTCGACATTGAAAAACACCAACAAATTCAATAACAACCTCGACATTGAAAAACACCATCAAATTCAACAACGACCTCAGCAATGAAAAACAACAACAACCTCAACATTGAAAAACACAAACAAATTCAACAACAACCTCAATATTGAAAAACAACAACAACCTCAACATTGAAAAACACCAACAAATTCAACAACAACCTCAACATTGAAAAAAAACATCAACCTCAACATTGAAAAACACCAACAAATTCAACAACAACCTCAACAATGAAAATCACCAACAAATTCAACAACAACCTCAACATTTAAAAACACCAACAAATTAAACATAAACCTCAACTTTGAAAAACAACAACAACCTCAACATGGAAAAACACCAACAAATTCAACAACAACCTCAACATTGAAAAACAACAACAACCTCAAAATTGAAAAACACCAACAAATTCAACAACAACCTCAACATTGAAAAACAGCAACAACCACAACATTGAAAAACACCAACAAATTCAACAACAACTTCAACATTGAAAAAACCAACAAATTCAGCAACAACGTCGACATTGAAAAACACCAACAAATTCAACAACAACCTCAACATTGAAAAACAGCAACAAATTCAACAACAACCTCAACATTTAAAAACGCCAACAAATTCAACAACGACCTCAACATTGTAAAACCCCAACAAATTCAACAACAACCTCAACATTGAAAAACACCAACAAATTCAACAACAACCTCGACATTGAAAAACACCAACAAATTCAACAACAACCTCAACATTGAAAAAGACCAACAAATTCAAGAACAACCTCAACATTGAAAAACAACAACAACCTCAACATTGAAAAACACCAACAAATTCAACAACAACTTCAACATTGAAGAACACCAACAAATTCAACAACAACATCAACATTGAAAAACAACAACAACCTCAACATTGAAAAACACCAACAAATTCAACAACAACCTCAACATTGAAAAACAACAACAACCTCAACATTGAAAAACACCAACAAATTCAACAACAACCTCAACAATGAAAAACACCAACAAATTCAACAACAACCTCAACATGGAAAAACACCAACAAATTTAACAACAAATTCAACTTTGAAAAACAACAACAACCTGAACATGGAAAAACACCAACAAATTCAACAACAACCTCAACATTGAAAAACAACAACAACCTCAAAATTGAAAAACACCAACAAATTCAACAACAACCTCAACATTTAAAGACAACAACAATCTCAACATTGAAAAACACCAACAAATTCAACAAAAACCTCAACAATGAAAAACACCAACAAATTCAACAACAACTTCAACATTGAAAAACAGCACCAAATTCAACAACAACGTCAACATTGAAAAACTACAACAACCTGAACATTGAAAAGCACCAACAAATACAACAACAACCTCGACATTGAAAAACACCAACAAATTCAACAACAACCTCAACATTGAAAAACTACAACAACCTCAAAATTGAAAAGCACCAACAAATACAACAACAACCTCAACATTGAAAAACAACAACAACCTCAACATTGAAAAACACCAACAAATTCAACAACAACCTTAACATCGAAAAACAACAACAACCTCAACATTGAAAAACAACAACAACCTCAACATTGAAAAACAACAACAACCTCAACATTGAAAAACACCAAAAAATTCAACAACAACTTCAACATTGAAAAACACCAGCAAATTCAACAACAACCTCGAAATTGAAAAACACCAACAAATTCAACAACAACCTCAACATTGAAAAACAACAACAACCTCAACATTGAAAAACACCAACAAATTCAACAACAACCTCAACATTGAAAAACAACAACAACCTCAACATTGAAAAACACCAACAAATTCAGCAACAAACTCAACAATGAAAAACACCAACAAATTCAACATCAACCTCAGCATTGAAAAACACCAACAAATTTAACAACAACCTCAACTTTGAAAAACAACAACAACCTCAACAAGGAAAAACAACAACAAATTCAACAACAACCTCGACATTGAAAAACACCAACAAATTCAACAACAACCTCAACATTGAAAAACACCAAAAAATTCAACAACAACCTCAACATTAAAAAACGCCAACAAATTCAACAACGACCTCAACATTGTAAAACACCAACAAATTCAACAACAACCTCAACATTGAAAAACACCAACAAATTCAACAACAAGCTCGACATTGAAAAACACCAACAAATTCAACAACAACCTCAACTTTGAAAAACAACAACAACCTCGAAATTGAAAAACACCAACAAATTCAACATCAACCTCAACGTTGAAAAACAACAACAACCTCAACATTGAAAAACACCAACAAATTCAACAACAACTTCAACATTGAAAAACACCAACAAATTCAATAACAACCTCGACATTGAAAAACACCATCAAATTCAACAACGACCTCAACATTGAAAAACAACAACAACCTCAACATTGAAAAACACAAACAAATTCAACAACAACCTCAATATTGAAAAACAACAACAACCTCAACATTGAAAAACACCAACAAATTCAACAACAACCTCAACATTGAAAAACAACATCAAACTCAACATTGAAAAACACCAACAAATTCAACAACAACCTCAACAATGAAAAACACCAACAAATTCAACAACAACCTCAACATTGAAATACACCAACAAATTAAACATCAACCTCAACTTTGAAAAACAACAACAACCTCAACATGGAAAAACACCAACAAATTCAACAACAACCTCAACATTGAAAAACAACAACAACCTCAAAATTGAAAAACACCAACAAATTCAACAACAACCTCAACATTGAAAACCAGCAACAACCTCAACATTGAAAAACACCATCAAATTCAACAACAACTTCAACATTGAAAAAACCATCAAATTCAGCAACAACCTCGACATTGAAAAACACCAACAAATTCAACAACAACCTCAACATTGAAAAACACCAACAAATTCAACAACAACCTCAACATTGAAAAACAACAACAACCTCAACATTGAAAAACACCAACAAATTCAACAACAACCTCAACAATGAAAAACACCAACAAATTCAACAACAACCTCAACATGGAAAAACACCAACAAATTTATCAACAAATTCAACTTTGAAAAACAACAACAACCTCAACATGGAAAAACACCAACAAATTCAACAACAACCTCAACATTGAAAAACAACAACAACCTCAACATGGAAAAACACCAACAAATTCAACAACAACCTCAACATTTAAAGACAACAACAACCTCAACAATGAAAAACACCAACAAATTCAACAACAACCTCAACATTGAAAAACACCAACAATTTCAACAACAACCTCAACATTTAAAAACGCCAACAAATTCAACAACGACCTCAACATTGTAAAACACCAACAAATTCAACAACAACCTCAACATTGAAAAACACCAACAAATTCAACAACAACCTCGACATTGAAAAACACCAACAAATTCAACAACAACCTCAACATTGAAAAACAACAACAACCTCGAAATTGAAAAACACCAACAAATTCAACATCAACCTCAACGTTGAAAAACAACAACAACCTCAACATTGAAAAACACCAACAAATTCAACAACAACTTCAACATTGAAAAACACCAACAAATTCAACAACAACCTCGACATTGAAAAACACCATCAAATTCAACAACGACCTCAACATTGAAAAACAACAACAACCTCAACATTGACAAACACAAACAAATTCAACAACAACCTCAATATTGAAAAACAACAACAACCTCAACATTGAAAAACACCAACAAATTCAACAACAACCTCAACATTGAAAAACAACATCAACCTCAACATTGAAAAACACCAACAAATTCAACAACAACCTCAACATTGAAAAACACATACAAATTCAACAACAACTTCAACATTGAAAAACACAAACAAATTCAACAACAACCTCGACATTGAAAAACACCAACAAATTCAACAACAACCTCCACATTGAACAACAACAACAACCTCAACATTGAAAAACACCAACAAATTCAACAACAACCTCAACATTGAAAAACAACAACAACCTCAAAATTGAAAAACACCAACAAATTCAACAACAACCTCAACATTGAAAAACAGCAACAACCACAACATTGAAAAACACCAACAAATTCAACAACAACTTCAACATTGAAAAAACCAACAAATTCAGCAACAACCTCGACATTGAAAAACACCAACAAATTCAACAACAACCTCAACATTGAAAAACACCAACAAATTCAACAACAACCTCAACATTTAAAAACGCCAACAAATTCAACAACGACCTCAACATTGTAAAACACCAACAAATTCAACAACAACCTCAACATTGAAAAACACGAACAAATTCAACAACAACCTCGACATTGAAAAACACCAACAAATTCAACAACAACCTCAACATTGAAAAAGACCAACAAATTCAAGAACAACCTCAACATTGAAAAACAACAACAACCTCAACATTGAAAAACACCAACAAATTCAACAACAACTTCAACATTGAAGAACACCAACAAATTCAACAACAACCTCAACATTGAAAAACAACAACAACCTCAACATTGAAAAACACCAACAAATTCAACAACAACCTCAACATTGAAAAACAACAACAACCTCAACATTGAAAAACACCAACAAATTCAACAACAACCTCAACAATGAAAAACACCAACAAATTCAACAACAACCTCAACATGGAAAAACACCAACAAATTTAACAACAAATTCAACTTTGAAAAACAACAACAACCTCAACATGGAAAAACACCAACAAATTCAACAACAACCTCAACATTGAAAAACAACAACAACCTCAACATTGAAAAACACCAACAAATTCAACAACAACCTCAACATTTAATGACAACAACAATCTCAACATTGAAAAACACCAACAAATTCAACAAAAACCTCAACAATGAAAAACACCAACAAATTCAACAACAACTTCAACATTGAAAAACAGCAACAAATTCAACAACAACGTCAACATTGAAAAACTAGAACAACCTCAACATTGAAAAGCACCAACAAATACAACAACAACCTCGACATTGAAAAACACCAACAAATTCAACAACAACCTCAACATTGAAAAACTACAACAACCTCAACATTGAAAAGCACCAACAAATACAACAACAACCTCAACATTGAAAAACAACAACAACCTCAACATTGAAAAACACCAACAAATTCAACAACAACCTTAACATCGAAAAACAACAACAACCTCAACATTGAAAAACAACAACAACCTCAACATTGAAAAACAACAACAACCTCAACATTGAAAAACACCAAAAAATTCAACAACAACTTCAACATTGAAAAACACCAGCAAATTCAACAACAACCTCGAAATTGAAAAACACCAACAAATTCAACAACAACCTCAACATTGAAAAACAACAACAACCTCAACATTGAAAAACACCAACAAATTCAACAACAACCTCAACATTGAAAAACAACAACCCCAACATTGAAAAACACCAACAAATTCAACAACAAACTCAACAATGAAAAACACCAACAAATTCAACATCAACCTCAGCATTGAAAAACACCAACAAATTTAACAACAACCTCAACTTTGAAAAACAACAACAACCTCAACAAGGAAAAACAACAACAAATTCAACAACAACCTCGACATTGAAAAACACCAACAAATTCAACAACAACCTCAACATTGAAAAACACCAACAAATTCAACAACAACCTCAACATTTAAAAACGCCAACAAATTCAACAACGACCTCAACATTGTAAAACACCAACAAATTCAACAACAACCTCAACATTGAAAAACACCAACAAATTCAACAACAACCTCGACATTGAAAAACACCAACAAATTCAACAACAACCTCAACATTGAAAAACAACAACAACCTCGAAATTGAAAAACACCAACAAATTCAACATCAACCTCAACGTTGAAAAACAACAACAACCTCAACATTGAAAAACACCAAAAAATTCAACAACAACTTCAACATTGAAAAACACCAACAAATTCAATAACAACCTCGACATTGAAAAACACCATCAAATTCAACAACGACCTCAACATTGAAAAACAACAACAACCTCAACATTGAAAAACACAAACAAATTCAACAACAACCTCAATATTGAAAAACAACAACAACCTCAACATTGAAAAACACCAACAAATTCAACAACAACCTCAACATTGAAAAACAACATCAAACTCAACATTGAAAAACACCAACAAATTCAACAACAACCTCAACAATGAAAAACACCAACAAATTCAACAACAACCTCAACATTGAAAAAATCCAACAAATTAAACATCAACCTCAACTTTGAAAAACAACAACAACCTCAACATGGAAAAACACCAACAAATTCAACAACAACCTCAACATTGAAAAACAACAACAACCTCAAAATTGAAAAACACCAACAAATTCAACAACAACCTCAACATTGAAAACCAGCAACAACCACAACATTGAAAAACACCAACAAATTCAACAACAACTTCAACATTGAAAAAACCAACAAATTCAGCAACAACCTCGACATTGAAAAACACCAACAAATTCAACAACAACCTCAATTTTGAAAAACACCAACAAATTCAACAACAACCTCAACATTGAAAAACAACAACAACCTCAACATTGAAAAACACCAACAAATTCAACAACAACCTCAACAATGAAAAACACCAACAAATTCAACAACAACCTCAACATGGAAAAACACCAACAAATTTATCAACAAATTCAACTTTGAAAAACAACAACAACCTCAACATTGAAAAACACCAACAAATTCAACAACAACCTCAACAATGAAAAACACCAACAAATTCAACAACAACCTCAACATTGAAAAACAACAACAACCTCAACATGGAAAAACACCAACAAATTCAACAACAACCTCAACATTTAAAGACAACAACAACCTCAACAATGAAAAACACCAACAAATTCAACAACAACCTCAACATTGAAAAACACCAACAATTTCAACAACAACCTCAACATTTAAAAACGCCAACAAATTCAACAACGACCTCAACATTGTAAAACACCAACAAATTCAACAACAACCTCAACATTGAAAAACACCAACAAATTCAACAACAACCTCGACATTGAAAAACACCAACAAATTCAACAACAACCTCAACATTGAAAAACAACAACAACCTCAACATTGAAAAACACCAACAAATTCAACAACAACCTCAACAATGAAAAACACCAACAAATTCAACAACAACCTCAACAATGAAAAACACCAACGAATTCAACAACAACTTCAACATTGAAAAACACCAACAAATTCAACAACAACCTCGACATTGAAAAACACCAACAAATTCAACAACAACCTCAACATTGAAAAACTACAACAACCTCAACATTGAAAAGCATCAACAAATACAACAACAACCTCAACATTGAAAAACAACAACAACCTCAACATTGAAAAACACCAACAAATTCAACAACAACCTCAACATCGAAAAACAACAACAACCTCAACATTGAAAAACAGCAACAACCACAACATTGAAAAACACCAACAAATTCAACAACAACTTCAACATTGAAAAAACCAACAAATTCAGCAACAACCTCGACATTGAAAAACACCAACAAATTCAACAACAACCTCAACATTGAAAAACAGCAACAAATTCAACAACAACCTCAACATTTGAAAACGCCAACAAATTCAACAACGACCTCAACATTGTAAAACACCAACAAATTCAACAACAACCTCAACATTGAAAAACACCAACAAATTCAACAACAACCTCGACATTGAAAAACACCAACAAATTCAACAACAACCTCAACATTGAAAAAGACCAACAAATTCAAGAACAACCTCAACATTGAAAAACAACAACAACCTCAACATTGAAAAACACCAACAAATTCAACAACAACTTCAACATTGAAGAACACCAAACAAATTCAACAACAACCTCAACATTGAAAAACAACAACAACCTCAACATTGAAAAACACCAACAAATTCAACAACAACCTCAACATTGAAAAACAACAACAACCTCAACTTTGAAAAACACCAACAAATTCAACAACAACCTCAACAATGAAAAACACCAACAAATTCAACAACAACCTCAACATTGAAAAACAACAACAACCTCGAAATTGAAAAACACCAACAAATTCAACATCAACCTCAACGTTGAAAAACAACAACAACCTCAACATTGAAAAGCATCAACAAATACAACAACAACCTCAACATGGAAAAACACCAACAAATTCAACAACAACCTCAACATTGAAAAACAACAACAACCTCAACATTGAAAAACACCAACAAATTCAACAACAACCTCAACATTTAATGACAACAACAATCTCAACATTGAAAAACACCAACAAATTCAACAAAAACCTCAACAATGAAAAACACCAACAAATTCAACAACAACTTCAACATTGAAAAACAGCAACAAATTCAACAACAACGTCAACATTGAAAAACTAGAACAACCTCAACATTGAAAAGCACCAACAAATACAACAACAACCTCGACATTGAAAAACACCAACAAATTCAACAACAACCTCAACATTGAAAAACTACAACAACCTCAACATTGAAAAGCACCAACAAATACAACAACAACCTCAACATTGAAAAACAACAACAACCTCAACATTGAAAAACACCAACAAATTCAACAACAACCTTAACATCGAAAAACAACAACAACCTCAACATTGAAAAACAACAACAACCTCAACATTGAAAAACAACAACAACCTCAACATTGAAAAACACCAAAAAATTCAACAACAACTTCAACATTGAAAAACACCAGCAAATTCAACAACAACCTCGAAATTGAAAAACACCAACAAATTCAACAACAACCTCAACATTGAAAAACAACAACAACCTCAACATTGAAAAACACCAACAAATTCAACAACAACCTCAACATTGAAAAACAACAACCCCAACATTGAAAAACACCAACAAATTCAACAACAAACTCAACAATGAAAAACACCAACAAATTCAACATCAACCTCAGCATTGAAAAACACCAACAAATTTAACAACAACCTCAACTTTGAAAAACAACAACAACCTCAACAAGGAAAAACAACAACAAATTCAACAACAACCTCGACATTGAAAAACACCAACAAATTCAACAACAACCTCAACATTGAAAAACACCAACAAATTCAACAACAACCTCAACATTTAAAAACGCCAACAAATTCAACAACGACCTCAACATTGTAAAACACCAACAAATTCAACAACAACCTCAACATTGAAAAACACCAACAAATTCAACAACAACCTCGACATTGAAAAACACCAACAAATTCAACAACAACCTCAACATTGAAAAACAACAACAACCTCGAAATTGAAAAACACCAACAAATTCAACATCAACCTCAACGTTGAAAAACAACAACAACCTCAACATTGAAAAACACCAAAAAATTCAACAACAACTTCAACATTGAAAAACACCAACAAATTCAATAACAACCTCGACATTGAAAAACACCATCAAATTCAACAACGACCTCAACATTGAAAAACAACAACAACCTCAACATTGAAAAACACAAACAAATTCAACAACAACCTCAATATTGAAAAACAACAACAACCTCAACATTGAAAAACACCAACAAATTCAACAACAACCTCAACATTGAAAAACAACATCAAACTCAACATTGAAAAACACCAACAAATTCAACAACAACCTCAACAATGAAAAACACCAACAAATTCAACAACAACCTCAACATTGAAAAAATCCAACAAATTAAACATCAACCTCAACTTTGAAAAACAACAACAACCTCAACATGGAAAAACACCAACAAATTCAACAACAACCTCAACATTGAAAAACAACAACAACCTCAAAATTGAAAAACACCAACAAATTCAACAACAACCTCAACATTGAAAACCAGCAACAACCACAACATTGAAAAACACCAACAAATTCAACAACAACTTCAACATTGAAAAAACCAACAAATTCAGCAACAACCTCGACATTGAAAAACACCAACAAATTCAACAACAACCTCAACTTTGAAAAACACCAACAAATTCAACAACAACCTCAACATTGAAAAACAACAACAACCTCAACATTGAAAAACACCAACAAATTCAACAACAACCTCAACAATGAAAAACACCAACAAATTCAACAACAACCTCAACATGGAAAAACACCAACAAATTTATCAACAAATTCAACTTTGAAAAACAACAACAACCTCAACATTGAAAAACACCAACAAATTCAACAACAACCTCAACAATGAAAAACACCAACAAATTCAACAACAACCTCAACATTGAAAAACAACAACAACCTCAACATGGAAAAACACCAACAAATTCAACAACAACCTCAACATTTAAAGACAACAACAACCTCAACAATGAAAAACACCAACAAATTCAACAACAACCTCAACATTGAAAAACACCAACAATTTCAACAACAACCTCAACATTTAAAAACGCCAACAAATTCAACAACGACCTCAACATTGTAAAACACCAACAAATTCAACAACAACCTCAACATTGAAAAACACCAACAAATTCAACAACAACCTCGACATTGAAAAACACCAACAAATTCAACAACAACCTCAACATTGAAAAACAACAACAACCTCAACATTGAAAAACACCAACAAATTCAACAACAACCTCAACAATGAAAAACACCAACAAATTCAACAACAACCTCAACAATGAAAAACACCAACGAATTCAACAACAACTTCAACATTGAAAAACACCAACAAATTCAACAACAACCTCGACATTGAAAAACACCAACAAATTCAACAACAACCTCAACATTGAAAAACTACAACAACCTCAACATTGAAAAGCATCAACAAATACAACAACAACCTCAACATTGAAAAACAACAACAACCTCAACATTGAAAAACACCAACAAATTCAACAACAACCTCAACATCGAAAAACAACAACAACCTCAACATTGAAAAACAGCAACAACCACAACATTGAAAAACACCAACAAATTCAACAACAACTTCAACATTGAAAAAACCAACAAATTCAGCAACAACCTCGACATTGAAAAACACCAACAAATTCAACAACAACCTCAACATTGAAAAACAGCAACAAATTCAACAACAACCTCAACATTTGAAAACGCCAACAAATTCAACAACGACCTCAACATTGTAAAACACCAACAAATTCAACAACAACCTCAACATTGAAAAACACCAACAAATTCAACAACAACCTCGACATTGAAAAACACCAACAAATTCAACAACAACCTCAACATTGAAAAAGACCAACAAATTCAAGAACAACCTCAACATTGAAAAACAACAACAACCTCAACATTGAAAAACACCAACAAATTCAACAACAACTTCAACATTGAAGAACACCAAACAAATTCAACAACAACCTCAACATTGAAAAACAACAACAACCTCAACATTGAAAAACACCAACAAATTCAACAACAACCTCAACATTGAAAAACAACAACAACCTCAACTTTGAAAAACACCAACAAATTCAACAACAACCTCAACAATGAAAAACACCAACAAATTCAACAACAACCTCAACAATGAAAAACACCAACAAATTTAACAACAAATTCAACTTTGAAAAACAACAACAACCTCAACATGGAAAAACACCAACAAATTCAACAACAACCTCAACATTGAAAAACAACAACAACCTCAACATTGAAAAACACCAACAAATTCAAAAACAACCTCAACATTTAAAGACAACAACAATCTCAACATTGAAAAACACCAACAAATTCAACAAAAACCTCAACAATGAAAAACACCAACAAATTCAACAACAACTTCAACATTGAAAAACAGCAACAAATTCAACAACAACGTCAACATTGAAAAACTACAACAACCTCAACATTGAAAAGCACCAACAAATACAACAACAACCTCGACATTGAAAAACACCAACAAATTCAACAACAACCTCAACATTGAAAAACTACAACAACCTCAACATTGAAAAGCACCAACAAATACAACAACAACCTCAACATTGAAAAACAACAACAACCTCAACACTGAAAAACACCAACAAATTCAACAACAACCTTAACATCGAAAAACAACAACAACCTCAACATTGAAAAACAACAACAACCTCAACATTGAAAAACACCAAAAAATTCAACAACAACTTCAACATTGAAAAACACCAGCAAATTCAACAACAACCTCGAAATTGAAAAGCACCAACAAATTCAACAACAACCTCAACATTGAAAAACAACAACAACCTCAACATTGAAAAACACCAACAAATTCAACAACAACCTCAACATTGAAAAACAACAACAACCTCAACATTGAAAAACACCAACAAATTCAACAACAAACTCAACAATGAAAAACACCAACAAATTCAACATCAACCTCAGCATTGAAAAACACCAACAAATTTAACAACAACCTCAACTTTGAAAAACAACAACAACCTCAACAAGGAAAAACAACAACAACTTCAACAACAACCTCGACATTGAAAAACACCAACAAATTCAACAACAACCTCAACATTGAAAAACACCAACAAATTCAACAACAACCTCAACATTTAAAAACGCCAACAAATTCAACAACGACCTCAACATTGTAAAACACCAACAAATTCAACAACAACCTCAACATTGAAAAACACCAACAAATTCAACAACAACCTCGACATTGAAAAACACCAACAAATTCAACAACAACCTCAACATTGAAAAACAACAACAACCTCGAAATTGAAAAACACCAACAAATTCAACATCAACCTCAACGTTGAAAAACAACAACAACCTCAACATTGAAAAACACCAACAAATTCAACAACAACTTCAACATTGAAAAACACCAACAAATTCAATAACAACCTCGACATTGAAAAACACCATCAAATTCAACAACGACCTCAACATTGAAAAACAACAACAACCTCAACATTGAAAAACACAAACAAATTCAACAACAACCTCAATATTGAAAAACAACAACAACCTCAACATTGAAAAACACCAACAAATTCAACAACAACCTCAACATTGAAAAACAACATCAAACTCAACATTGAAAAACACCAACAAATTCAACAACAACCTCAACAATGAAAAACACTAACAAATTCAACAACAACCTCAACATTGAAAAAATCCAACAAATTAAACATCAACCTCAACTTTGAAAAACAACAACAACCTCAACATGGAAAAACACCAACAAATTCAACAACAACCTCAACATTGAAAAACAACAGCAACCTCAAAATTGAAAAACACCAACAAATTCAACAACAACCTCAACATTGAAAACCAGCAACAACCACAACATTGAAAAACACCAACAAATTCAACAACAACTTCAACATTGAAAAAACCAACAAATTCAGCAACAACCTCGACATTGAAAAACACCAACAAATTCAACAACAACCTCAACATTGAAAAACACCAACAAATTCAACAACAACCTCAACATTGAAAAACAACAACAACCTCAACATTGAAAAACACCAACAAATTCAACAACAACCTCAACAATGAAAAACACCAACAAATTCAACAACAACCTCAACATGGAAAAACACCAACAAATTTATCAACAAATTCAACTTTGAAAAACAACAACAACCTCAACATGGAAAAACACCAACAAATTCAACAACAACCTCGACATTGAAAAACACCAACAAATTCAACAACAACCTCAACATTGAAAAACAACAACAACCTCAACATTGAAAAACACCAACAAATTCAACAACAACCTCAACAATGAAAAACACCAACAAATTCAACAACAACCTCAACAATGAAAAACACCAACGAATTCAACAACAACTTCAACATTGAAAAACACCAACAAATTCAACAACAACCTCGACATTGAAAAACACCAAGAAATTCAACAACAACCTCAACATTGAAAAACTACAACAACCTCAACATTGAAAAGCATCAACAAATACAACAACAACCTCAACATTGAAAAACAACAACAACCTCAACATTGAAAAACACCAACAAATTCAACAACAACCTCAACATCGAAAAACAACAACAACCTCAACATTGAAAAACAGCAACAACCACAACATTGAAAAACACCAACAAATTCAACAACAACTTCAACATTGAAAAAACCAACAAATTCAGCAACAACCTCGACATTGAAAAACACCAACAAATTCAACAACAACCTCAACATTGAAAAACACCAACAAATTCAACAACAACCTCAACAATGAAAAACACCAACAAATTCAACAACAACCTCAACATGGAAAAACACCAACAAATTTATCAACAAATTCAACTTTGAAAAACAACAACAACCTCAACATGGAAAAACACCAACAAATTCAACAACAACCTCAACATTGAAAAACACCAACAAATTCAACAACAACCTCAACATTGAAAAACAACAACAATTTCAACAACAACCTCAACATTTAAAAACGCCAACAAATTCAACAACGACCTCAACATTGTAAAACACCAACAAATTCAACAACAACCTCAACATTGAAAAACACCAACAAATTCAACAACAACCTCGACATTGAAAAACACCAACAAATTCAACAACAACCTCAACATTGAAAAACAACAACAACCTCAACATTGAAAAACACCAACAAATTCAACAACAACCTCAGCAATGAAAAACACAAACAAATTCAACAACAACCTCAACAATGAAAAACACCAACGAATTCAACAACAACTTCAACATTGAAAAACACCAACAAATTCAACAACAACCTCGACATTGAAAAACACCAACAAATTCAACAACAACCTCAACATTGAAAAACTACAACAACCTCAACATTGAAAAGCATCAACAAATACAACAACAACCTCAACATTGAAAAACAACAACAACCTCAACATTGAAAAACACCAACAAATTCAACAACAACCTCAACATCGAAAAACAACAACAACCTCAACATTGAAAAACAGCAACAACCACAACATTGAAAAACACCAACAAATTCAACAACAACTTCAACATTGAAAAAACCAACAAATTCAGCAACAACCTCGACATTGAAAAACACCAACAAATTCAACAACAACCTCAACATTGAAAAACAGCAACAAATTCAACAACAACCTCAACATTTGAAAACGCCAACAAATTCAACAACGACCTCAACACTGTAAAACACCAACAAATTCAACAACAACCTCAACATTGAAAAACACCAACAAATTCAACAACAACCTCGACATTGAAAAACACCAACAAATTCAACAACAACCTCAACATTGAAAAAGACCAACAAATTCAAGAACAACCTCAACATTGAAAAACAACAACAACCTCAACATTGAAAAACACCAACAAATTCAACAACAACTTCAACATTGAAGAACACCAAACAAATTCAACAACAACCTCAACATTGAAAAACAACAACAACCTCAACATTGAAAAACACCAACAAATTCAACAACAACCTCAACATTGAAAAACAACAACAACCTCAACTTTGAAAAACACCAACAAATTCAACAACAACCTCAACAATGAAAAACACCAACAAATTCAACAACAACCTCAACAATGAAAAACACCAACAAATTTAACAACAAATTCAACTTTGAAAAACAACAACAACCTCAACATGGAAAAACACCAACAAATTCAACAACAACCTCAACATTGAAAAACAACAACAACCTCAACATTGAAAAACACCAACAAATTCAACAACAACCTCAACATTTAAAGACAACAACAATCTCAACATTGAAAAACACCAACAAATTCAACAAAAACCTCAACAATGAAAAACACCAACAAATTCAACAACAACTTCAACATTGAAAAACAGCAACAAATTCAACAACAACGTCAACATTGAAAAACTACAACAACCTCAACATTGAAAAGCACCAACAAATACAACAACAACCTCGACATTGAAAAACACCAACAAATTCAACAACAACCTCAACATTGAAAAACTACAACAACCTCAACATTGAAAAGCACCAACAAATACAACAACAACCTCAACATTGAAAAACAACAACAACCTCAACATTGAAAAACACCAACAAATTCAACAACAACCTTAACATCGAAAAACAACAACAACCTCAACATTGAAAAACAACAACAACCTCAACATTGAAAAACAACAACAACCTCAACATTGAAAAACACCAAAAAATTCAACAACAACTTCAACATTGAAAAACACCAGCAAATTCAACAACAACCTCGAAATTGAAAAGCACCAACAAATTCAACAACAACCTCAACATTGAAAAACAACAACAACCTCAACATTGAAAAACACCAACAAATTCAACAACAACCTCAACATTGAAAAACAACAACAACCTCAACATTGAAAAACACCAACAAATTCAACAACAAACTCAACAATGAAAAACACCAACAAATTCAACATCAACCTCAGCATTGAAAAACACCAACAAATTTAACAACAACCTCAACTTTGAAAAACAACAACAACCTCAACAAGGAAAAACAACAACAAATTCAACAACAACCTCGACATTGAAAAACACCAACAAATTCAACAACAACCTCAACATTGAAAAACACCAACAAATTCAACAACAACCTCAACATTTAAAAACGCCAACAAATTCAACAACGACCTCAACATTGTAAAACACCAACAAATTCAACAACAACCTCAACATTGAAAAACACCAACAAATTCAACAACAACCTCGACATTGAAAAACACCAACAAATTCAACAACAACCTCAACATTGAAAAACAACAACAACCTCGAAATTGAAAAACACCAACAAATTCAACATCAACCTCAACGTTGAAAAACAACAACAACCTCAACATTGAAAAACACCAACAAATTCAACAACAACTTCAACATTGAAAAACACCAACAAATTCAATAACAACCTCGACATTGAAAAACACCATCAAATTCAACAACGACCTCAACATTGAAAAACAACAACAACCTCAACATTGAAAAACACAAACAAATTCAACAACAACCTCAATATTGAAAAACAACAACAACCTCAACATTGAAAAACACCAACAAATTCAACAACAACCTCAACATTGAAAAACAACATCAAACTCAACATTGAAAAACACCAACAAATTCAACAACAACCTCAACAATGAAAAACACTAACAAATTCAACAACAACCTCAACATTGAAAAAATCCAACAAATTAAACATCAACCTCAACTTTGAAAAACAACAACAACCTCAACATGGAAAAACACCAACAAATTCAACAACAACCTCAACATTGAAAAACAACAACAACCTCAACATTGAAAAACACCAACAAATTCAACAACAACCTCAACATTGAAAACCAGCAACAACCACAACATTGAAAAACACCAACAAATTCAACAACAACTTCAACATTGAAAAAACCAACAAATTCAGCAACAACCTCGACATTGAAAAACACCAACAAATTCAACAACAACCTCAACATTGAAAAACACCAACAAATTCAACAACAACCTCAACATTGAAAAACAACAACAACCTCAACATTGAAAAACACCAACAAATTCAACAACAACCTCAACAATGAAAAACACCAACAAATTCAACAACAACCTCAACATGGAAAAACACCAACAAATTTATCAACAAATTCAACTTTGAAAAACAACAACAACCTCAACATGGAAAAACACCAACAAATTCAACAACAACCTCAACATTGAAAAACACCAACAAATTCAACAACAACCTCAACATTGAAAAACACCAACAATTTCAACAACAACCTCAACATTTAAAAACGCCAACAAATTCAACAACGACCTCAACATTGTAAAACACCAACAAATTCAACAACAACCTCAACATTGAAAAACACCAACAAATTCAACAACAACCTCGACATTGAAAAACACCAACAAATTCAACAACAACCTCAGCATTGAAAAACAACAACAACCTCAACATTGAAAAACACCAACAAATTCAACAACAACCTCAACAATGAAAAACACCAACAAATTCAACAACAACCTCAACAATGAAAAACACCAACGAATTCAACAACAACTTCAACATTGAAAAACACCAACAAATTCAACAACAACCTCGACATTGAAAAACACCAACAAATTCAACAACAACCTCAACATTGAAAAACTACAACAACCTCAACATTGAAAAGCATCAACAAATACAACAACAACCTCAACATTGAAAAACAACAACAACCTCAACATTGAAAAACACCAACAAATTCAACAACAACCTCAACATCGAAAAACAACAACAACCTCAACATTGAAAAACAGCAACAACCACAACATTGAAAAACACCAACAAATTCAATAACAACTTCAACATTGAAAAAACCAACAAATTCAGCAACAACCTCGACATTGAAAAACACCAACAAATTCAACAACAACCTCAACATTGAAAAACACCAACAAATTCAACAACAACCTCAACAATGAAAAACACCAACAAATTCAACAACAACCTCAACATGGAAAAACACCAACAAATTTATCAACAAATTCAACTTTGAAAAACAACAACAACCTCAACATGGAAAAACACCAACAAATTCAACAACAACCTCAACATTGAAAAACACCAACAAATTCAACAACAACCTCAACATTGAAAAACACCAACAATTTCAACAACAACCTCAACATTTAAAAACGCCAACAAATTCAACAACGACCTCAACATTGTAAAACACCAACAAATTCAACAACAACCTCAACATTGAAAAACACCAACAAATTCAACAACAACCTCGACATTGAAAAACACCAACAAATTCAACAACAACCTCAACATTGAAAAACAACAACAACCTCAACATTGAAAAACACCAACAAATTCAACAACAACCTCAGCAATGAAAAACACCAACAAATTCAACAACAACCTCAACAATGAAAAACACCAACGAATTCAACAACAACTTCAACATTGAAAAACACCAACAAATTCAACAACAACCTCGACATTGAAAAACACCAACAAATTCAACAACAACCTCAACATTGAAAAACTACAACAACCTCAACATTGAAAAGCATCAACAAATACAACAACAACCTCAACATTGAAAAACAACAACAACCTCAACATTGAAAAACACCAACAAATTCAACAACAACCTCAACATCGAAAAACAACAACAACCTCAACATTGAAAAACAGCAACAACCACAACATTGAAAAACACCAACAAATTCAACAACAACTTCAACATTGAAAAAACCAACAAATTCAGCAACAACCTCGACATTGAAAAACACCAACAAATTCAACAACAACCTCAACATTGAAAAACAGCAACAAATTCAACAACAACCTCAACATTTGAAAACGCCAACAAATTCAACAACGACCTCAACATTGTAAAACACCAACAAATTCAGCAACAACCTCAACATTGAAAAACACCAACAAATTCAACAACAACCTCGACATTGAAAAACACCAACAAATTCAACAACAACCTCAACATTGAAAAAGACCAACAAATTCAAGAACAACCTCAACATTGAAAAACAACAACAACCTCAACATTGAAAAACACCAACAAATTCAACAACAACTTCAACATTGAAGAACACCAAACAAATTCAACAACAACCTCAACATTGAAAAACAACAACAACCTCAACATTGAAAAACACCAACAAATTCAACAACAACCTCAACATTGAAAAACAACAACAACCTCAACTTTGAAAAACACCAACAAATTCAACAACAACCTCAACAATGAAAAACACCAACAAATTCAACAACAACCTCAACAATGAAAAACACCAACAAATTTAACAACAAATTCAACTTTGAAAAACAACAACAACCTCAACATGGAAAAACACCAACAAATTCAACAACAACCTCAACATTGAAAAACAACAACAACCTCAACATTGAAAAACACCAACAAATTCAACAACAACCTCAACATTTAAAGACAACAACAATCTCAACATTGAAAAACACCAACAAATTCAACAAAAACCTCAACAATGAAAAACACCAACAAATTCAACAACAACTTCAACATTGAAAAACAGCAACAAATTCAACAACAACGTCAACATTGAAAAACTACAACAACCTCAACATTGAAAAGCACCAACAAATACAACAACAACCTCGACATTGAAAAACACCAACAAATTCAACAACAACCTCAACATTGAAAAACTACAACAACCTCAACATTGAAAAGCACCAACAAATACAACAACAACCTCAACATTGAAAAACAACAACAACCTCAACATTGAAAAACACCAACAAATTCAACAACAACCTTAACATCGAAAAACAACAACAACCTCAACATTGAAAAACAACAACATACTCAACATTGAAAAACACCAAAAAATTCAACAACAACTTCAACATTGAAAAACACCAGCAAATTCAACAACAACCTCGAAATTGAAAAGCACCAACAAATTCAACAACAACCTCAACATTGAAAAACAACAACAACCTCAACATTGAAAAACACCAACAAATTCAACAACAACCTCAACATTGAAAAACAACAACAACCTCAACATTGAAAAACACCAACAAATTCAACAACAAACTCAACAATGAAAAACACCAACAAATTCAACATCAACCTCAGCATTGAAAAACACCAACAAATTTAACAACAACCTCAACTTTGAAAAACAACAACAACCTCAACAAGGAAAAACAACAACAAATTCAACAACAACCTCGACATTGAAAAACACCAACAAATTCAACAACAACCTCAACATTGAAAAACACCAACAAATTCAACATCAACCTCAACATTTAAAAACGCCAACAAATTCAACAACGACCTCAACATTGTAAAACACCAACAAATTCAACAACAACCTCAACATTGAAAAACACCAACAAATTCAACAACAACCTCGACATTGAAAAACACCAACAAATTCAACAACAACCTCAACATTGAAAAACAACAACAACCTCGAAATTGAAAAACACCAACAAATTCAACATCAACCTCAACGTTGAAAAACAACAACAACCTCAACATTGAAAAACACCAACAAATTCAACAACAACTTCAACATTGAAAAACACCAACAAATTCAATAACAACCTCGACATTGAAAAACACCATCAAATTCAACAACGACCTCAACATTGAAAAACAACAACAACCTCAACATTGAAAAACACAAACAAATTCAACAACAACCTCAATATTGAAAAACAACAACAACCTCAACATTGAAAAACACCAACAATTTCAACAACAACCTCAACATTGAAAAACAACATCAAACTCAACATTGAAAAACACCAACAAATTCAACAACAACCTCAACAATGAAAAACACTAACAAATTCCACAACAACCTCAACATTGAAAAAATCCAACAAATTAAACATCAACCTCAACTTTGAAAAACAACAACAACCTCAACATGGAAAAACACCAACAAATTCAACAACAACCTCAACATTGAAAAACAACAACAACCTCAAAATTGAAAAAAACCAACAAATTCAACAACAACCTCAACATTGAAAACCAGCAACAACCACAACATTGAAAAACACCAACAAATTCAACAACAACTTCAACATTGAAAAAACCAACAAATTCAGCAACAACCTCGACATTGAAAAACACCAACAAATTCAACAACAACCTCAACATTGAAAAACACCAACAAATTCAACAACAACCTCAACATTGAAAAACAACAACAACCTCAACATTGAAAAACACCAACAAATTCAACAACAACCTCAACAATGAAAAACACCAACAAATTCAACAACAACCTCAACATGGAAAAACACCAACAAATTTATCAACAAATTCAACTTTGAAAAACAACAACAACCTCAACATGGAAAAACACCAACGAATTCAACAACAACCTCAACATTGAAAAACAACAACAACCTCAACATGGAAAAACACCAACAAATTCAACAACAACCTCAACATTTAAAGACAACAACAACCTCAACAATGAAAAACACCAACAAATTCAACAACAACCTCAACATTGAAAAACACCAACAATTTCAACAACAACCTCAACATTTAAAAACGCCAACAAATTCAACAACGACCTCAACATTGTAAAACACCAACAAATTCAACAACAACCTCAACATTGAAAAACACCAACAAATTCAACAACAACCTCGACATTGAAAAACACCAACAAATTCAACAACAACCTCAACATTGAAAAACAACAACAACCTCGAAATTCAAAAACACCAACAAATTCAACATCAACGTCAACGTTGAAAAACAACAACAACCTCAACATTGAAAAACACCAACAAATTCAACAACAACTTCAACATTGAAAAACACCAACAATTTCAACAACAACCTCGACATTGAAAAACACCATCAAATTCAACAACGACCTCAACATTGAAAAACAACAACAACCTCAACATTGACAAACACAAACAAATTCAACAACAACCTCAATATTGAAAAACAACAACAACCTCAACATTGAAAAACACCAACAAATTCAACAACAACCTCAACATTGAAAAACAACATCAACCTCAACATTGAAAAACACGAACAAATTCAACAACAACCTCAACATTGAAAAACACATACAAATTCAACAACAACTTCAACATTGAAAAACACAAACAAATTCAACAACAACCTCGACATTGAAAAACACCAACAAATTCAACAACAACCTCCACATTGAACAACAACAACAACCTCAACATTGAAAAACACCAACAAATTCAACAACAACCTCAACATTGAAAAACAACAACAACCTCAAAATTGAAAAACACCAACAAATTCAACAACAACCTCAACATTGAAAAACAGCAACAACCACAACATTGAAAAACACCAACAAATTCAACAACAACTTCAACATTGAAAAAACCAACAAATTCAGCAACAACCTCGACATTGAAAAACACCAACAAATTCAACAACAACCTCAACATTGAAAAACACCAACAAATTCAACAACAACCTCAACATTTAAAAACGCCAACAAATTCAACAACGACCTCAACATTGTAAAACACCAACAAATTCAACAACAACCTCAACATTGAAAAACACGAACAAATTCAACAACAACCTCGACATTGAAAAACACCAACAAATTCAACAACAACCTCAACATTGAAAAAGACCAACAAATTCAAGAACAACCTCAACATTGAAAAACAACAACAACCTCAACATTGAAAAACACCAACAAATTCAACAACAACTTCAACATTGAAGAACACCAACAAATTCAACAACAACCTCAACATTGAAAAACAACAACAACCTCAACATTGAAAAACACCAACAAATTCAACAACAACCTCAACATTGAAAAACAACAACAACCTCAACATTGAAAAACACCAACAAATTCAACAACAACCTCAACAATGAAAAACACCAACAAATTCAACAACAACCTCAACATGGAAAAACACCAACAAATTTAACAACAAATTCAACTTTGAAAAACAACAACAACCTCAACATGGAAAAACACCAACAAATTCAACAACAACCTCAACATTGAAAAACAACAACAACCTCAACATTGAAAAACACCAACAAATTCAACAACAACCTCAACATTTAATGACAACTACAATCTCAACATTGAAAAACACCAACAAATTCAACAAAAACCTCAACAATGAAAAACACCAACAAATTCAACAACAACTTCAACATTGAAAAACAGCAACAAATTCAACAACAACGTCAACATTGAAAAACTAGAACAACCTCAACATTGAAAAGCACGAACAAATACAACAACAACCTCAACATTGAAAAACAACAACAACCTCAACATTGAAAAACACCAACAAATTCAACAACAACCATAACATCGAAAAACAACAACAACCTCAACATTGAAAAACAACAACAACCTCAACATTGAAAAACAACAACAACCTAAACATTGAAAAACACCAAAAAATTCAACAACAACTTCAACATTGAAAAACACCAGCAAATTCAACAACAAGCTCGAAATTGAAAAACACCAACAAATTCAACAACAACCTCAACATTGAAAAACAACAACAACCTCAACATTGAAAAACACCAACAAATTCAACAACAACCTCAACATTGAAAAACAACAACCTCAACATTGAAAAACACCAACAAATTCAACAACAAACTCAACAATGAAAAACACCAACAAATTCAACATCAACCTCAGCATTGAAAAACACCAACAAATTTAACAACAACCTCAACTTTGAAAAACAACAACAACCTCAACAAGGAAAAACAACAACAAATTCAACAACAACCTCGACATTGAAAAACACCAACAAATTCAACAACAACCTCAACATTGAAAAACACCAACAAATTCAACAACAACCTCAACATTTAAAAACGCCAACAAATTCAACAACGACCTCAACATTGTAAAACACCAACAAATTCAACAACAACCTCAACATTGAAAAACACCAACAAATTCAACAACAACCTCGACATTGAAAAACACCAACAAATTCAACAACAACCTCAACATTGAAAAACAACAACAACCTCGAAATTGAAAAACACCAACAAATTCAACATCAACCTCAACGTTGAAAAACAACAACAAATTCAATAACAACCTCGACATTGAAAAACAGCATCAAATTCAACAACGACCTCAACATTGAAAAACAACAACAACCTCAACATTGAAAAACACAAACAAATTCAACAACAACCTCAATATTGAAAAACAACAACAACCTCAACATTGAAAAACACCAACAAATTCAAGAACAACCTCAACATTGAAAAACAACATCAAACTCAACATTGAAAAACACCAACAAATTCAACAACAACCTCAACAATGAAAAACACCAACAAATTCAACAACAACCTCAACATTGAAAAAATCCAACAAATTAAACATCAACCTCAACTTTGAAAAACAACAACAACCTCAACATGGAAAAACACCAACAAATTCAACAACAACCTCAACATTGAAAAACAACAACAACCTCAAAATTGAAAAACACCAACAAATTCAACAACAACCTCAACATTGAAAACCAGCAACAACCACAACATTGAAAAACACCAACAAATTCAACAACAACTTCAACATTGAAAAAACCAACAAATTCAGCAACAACCTCGACATTGAAAAACACCAACAAATTCAACAACAACCTCAACATTGAAAAACACCAACAAATTCAACAACAACCCCAACAATGAAAAACAACAACAACCTCAACATTGAAAAACACCAACAAATTCAACAACAACCTCAACAATGAAAAACACCAACAAATTCAACAACAACCTCAACATGGAAAAACACCAACAAATTTATCAACAAATTCAACTTTGAAAAACAACAACAACCTCAACATGGAAAAACACCAACAAATTCAACAACAACCTCAACATTGAAAAACAACAACAACCTCAACATGGAAAAACACCAACAAATTCAACAACAACCTCAACATTTAAAGACAACAACAACCTCAACAATGAAAAACACCAACAAATTCAACAACAACCTCAACATTGAAAAACACCAACAATTTCAACAACAACCTCAACATTTAAAAACGCCAACAAATTCAACAACGACCTCAACATTGTAAAACACCAACAAATTCAACAACAACCTCAACATTGAAAAACACCAACAAATTCAACAACAACCTCGACATTGAAAAACACCAACAAATTCAACAACAACCTCAACATTGAAAAACAACAACAACCTCAACATTGAAAAACACCAACAAATTCAACAACAACCTCAACAATGAAAAACACCAACAAATTCAACAACAACCTCAACAATGAAAAACACCAACGAATTCAACAACAACTTCAACATTGAAAAACACCAACAAATTCAACAACAACCTCGACATTGAAAAACACCAACAAATTCAACAACAACCTCAACATTGAAAAACTACAACAACCTCAACATTGAAAAGCATCAACAAATACAACAACAACCTCAACATTGAAAAACAACAACAACCTCAACATTGAAAAACACCAACAAATTCAACAACAACCTCAACATCGAAAAACAACAACAACCTCAACATTGAAAAACAGCAACAACCACAACATTGAAAAACACCAACAAATTCAACAACAACTTCAACATTGAAAAAACCAACAAATTCAGCAACAACCTCGACATTGAAAAACACCAACAAATTCAACAACAACCTCAACATTGAAAAACAGCAACAAATTCAACAACAACCTCAACATTTGAAAACGCCAACAAATTCAACAACGACCTCAACATTGTAAAACACCAACAAATTCAACAACAACCTCAACATTGAAAAACACCAACAAATTCAGCACAACCTCGACATTGAAAAACACCAACAAATTCAACAACAACCTCAACATTGAAAAAGACCAACAAATTCAAGAACAACCTCAACATTGAAAAACAACAACAACCTCAACATTGAAAAACACCAACAAATTCAACAACAACTTCAACATTGAAGAACACCAAACAAATTCAACAACAACCTCAACATTGAAAAACAACAACAACCTCAACATTGAAAAACACCAACAAATTCAACAACAACCTCAACATTGAAAAACAACAACAACCTCAACTTTGAAAAACACCAACAAATTCAACAACAACCTCAACAATGAAAAACACCAACAAATTCAACAACAACCTCAACAATGAAAAACACCAACAAATTTAACAACAAATTCAACTTTGAAAAACAACAACAACCTCAACATGGAAAAACACCAACAAATTCAACAACAACCTCAACATTGAAAAACAACAACAACCTCAACATTGAAAAACACCAACAAATTCAACAACAACCTCAACATTTAAAGACAACAACAATCTCAACATTGAAAAACACCAACAAATTCAACAAAAACCTCAACAATGAAAAACACCAACAAATTCAACAACAACTTCAACATTGAAAAACAGCAACAAATTCAACAACAACGTCAACATTGAAAAACTACAACAACCTCAACATTGAAAAGCACCAACAAATACAACAACAACCTCGACATTGAAAAACACCAACAAATTCAACAACAACCTCAACATTGAAAAACTACAACAACCTCAACATTGAAAAGCACCAACAAATACAACAACAACCTCAACATTGAAAAACAACAACAACCTCAACATTGAAAAACACCAACAAATTCAACAACAACCTTAACATCGAAAAACAACAACAACCTCAACATTGAAAAACAACAACAACCTCAACATTGAAAAACAACAACAACCTCAACATTGAAAAACACCAAAAAATTCAACAACAACTTCAACATTGAAAAACACCAGCAAATTCAACAACAACCTCGAAATTGAAAAGCACCAACAAAATCAACAACAACCTCAACATTGAAAAACAACAACAACCTCAACATTGAAAAACACCAACAAATTCAACAACAACCTCAACATTGAAAAACAACAACAACCTCAACATTGAAAAACACCAACAAATTCAACAACAAACTCAACAATGAAAAACACCAACAAATTCAACATCAACCTCAGCATTGAAAAACACCAACAAATTTAACAACAACCTCAACTTTGAAAAACAACAACAACCTCAACAAGGAAAAACAACAACAAATTCAACAACAACCTCGACATTGAAAAACACCAACAAATTCAACAACAACCTCAACATTGAAAAACACCAACAAATTCAACAACAACCTCAACATTTAAAAACGCCAACAAATTCAACAACAACCTCGACATTGAAAAACACCAACAAATTCAACAACAACCTCAACATTGAAAAACAACAACAACCTCGAAATTGAAAAACACCAACAAATTCAACATCAACCTCAACGTTGAAAAACAACAACAACCTCAACATTGAAAAACACCAACAAATTCAACAACAACTTCAACATTGAAAAACACCAACAAATTCAATAACAACCTCGACATTGAAAAACACCATCAAATTCAACAACGACCTCAACATTGAAAAACAACAACAACCTCAACATTGAAAAACACAAATTCAACAACAACCTCAATATTGAAAAACAACAACAACCTCAACATTGAAAAACACCAACAAATTCAACAACAACCTCAACATTGAAAAACAACATCAAACTCAACATTGAAAAACACCAACAAATTCAACAACAACCTCAACAATGAAAAACACTAACAAATTCAACAACAACCTCAACATTGAAAAAATCCAACAAATTAAACATCAACCTCAACTTTGAAAAACAACAACAACCTCAACATGGAAAAACACCAACAAATTCAACAACAACCTCAACATTGAAAAACAACAACAACCTCAAAATTGAAAAACACCAACAAATTCAACAACAACCTCAACATTGAAAACCAGCAACAACCACAACATTGAAAAACACCAACAAATTCAACAATAACTTCAACATTGAAAAAACCAACAAATTCAGCAACAACCTCGACATTGAAAAACACCAACAAATTCAACAACAACCTCAACATTGAAAAACACCAACAAATTCAACAACAACCTCAACATTGAAAAACAACAACAACCTCAACATTGAAAAACACCAACAAATTCAACAACAACCTCAACAATGAAAAACACCAACAAATTCAACAACAACCTCAACATGGAAAAACACCAACAAATTTATCAACAAATTCAACTTTGAAAAACAACAACAACCTCAACATGGAAAAACACCAACAAATTCAACAACAACCTCAACATTGAAAAACAACAACAACCTCAACATGGAAAAACACCAACAAATTCAACAACAACCTCAACATTTAAAGACAACAACAACCACAACAATGAAAAACACCAACAAATTCAACAACAACCTCAACATTGAAAAACACCAACAATTTCAACAAAAACCTCAACATTTAAAAACGCCAACAAATTCAACAACGACCTCAACATTGAAAAACACCAACAAATTCAACAACAACCTCGACATTGAAAAACACCAACAAATTCAACAACAACCTCAACATTGAAAAACAACAACAACCTCGAAATTGAAAAACACCAACAAATTCAACATCAACCTCAACGTTGAAAAACAACAACAACCTCAACATTGAAAAACACCAACAAATTCAACAACAACTTCAACATTGAAAAACACCAACAAATTCAACAACAACCTCGACATTGAAAAACACCATCAAATTCAACAACGACCTCAACATTGAAAAACAACAACAACCTCAACATTGACAAACACAAACAAATTCAACAACAACCTCAATATTGAAAAACAACAACAACCTCAACATTGAAAAACACCAACAAATTCAACAACAACCTCAACATTGAAAAACAACATCAACCTCAACATTGAAAAACACCAACAAATTCAACAACAACCTCAACAATGAAAAACACTAACAAATTCAACAACAACCTCAACATTGAAAAAATCCAACAAATTAAACATCAACCTCAACTTTGAAAAACAACAACAACCTCAACATGGAAAAACACCAACAAATTCAACAACAACCTCAACATTGAAAAACAACAACAACCTCAAAATTGAAAAACACCAACAAATTCAACAACAACCTCAACATTGAAAACCAGCAACAACCACAACATTGAAAAACACCAACAAATTCAACAATAACTTCAACATTGAAAAAACCAACAAATTCAGCAACAACCTCGACATTGAAAAACACCAACAAATTCAACAACAACCTCAACATTGAAAAACACCAACAAATTCAACAACAACCTCAACATTGAAAAACAACAACAACCTCAACATTGAAAAACACCAACAAATTCAACAACAACCTCAACAATGAAAAACACCAACAAATTCAACAACAACCTCAACATGGAAAAACACCAACAAATTTATCAACAAATTCAACTTTGAAAAACAACAACAACCTCAACATGGAAAAACACCAACAAATTCAACAACAACCTCAACATTGAAAAACAACAACAACCTCAACATGGAAAAACACCAACAAATTCAACAACAACCTCAACATTTAAAGACAACAACAACCTCAACAATGAAAAACACCAACAAATTCAACAACAACCTCAACATTGAAAAACACCAACAATTTCAACAAAAACCTCAACATTTAAAAACGCCAACAAATTCAACAACGACCTCAACATTGAAAAACACCAACAAATTCAACAACAACCTCGACATTGAAAAACACCAACAAATTCAACAACAACCTCAACATTGAAAAACAACAACAACCTCGAAATTGAAAAACACCAACAAATTCAACATCAACCTCAACGTTGAAAAACAACAACAACCTCAACATTGAAAAACACCAACAAATTCAACAACAACTTCAACATTGAAAAACACCAACAAATTCAACAACAACCTCGACATTGAAAAACACCATCAAATTCAACAACGACCTCAACATTGAAAAACAACAACAACCTCAACATTGACAAACACAAACAAATTCAACAACAACCTCAATATTGAAAAACAACAACAACCTCAACATTGAAAAACACCAACAAATTCAACAACAACCTCAACATTGAAAAACAACATCAACCTCAACATTGAAAAACACCAACAAATTCAACAACAACCTCAACATTGAAAAACACATACAAATTCAACAACAACTTCAACATTGAAAAACACAAACAAATTCAACAACAACCTCGACATTGAAAAACACCAACAAATTCAACAACAACCTCCACATTGAACAACAACAACAACCTCAACATTGAAAAACACCAACAAATTCAACAACAACCTCAACATTGAAAAACAACAACAACCTCAAAATTGAAAAACACCAACAAATTCAACAACAACCTCAACATTGAAAAATAGCAAACAACCACAACATTGAAAAACACCAACAAATTCAACAACAACTTCAACATTGAAAAAACCAACAAATTCAGCAACAACCTCGACATTGAAAAACACCAACAAATTCAACAACAACCTCAACATTGAAAAACAGCAACAAATTCAACAACAACCTCAACATTTAAAAACGCCAACAAATTCAACAACGACCTCAACATTGTAAAACACCAACAAATTCAACAACAACCTCAACATTGAAAAACACCAACAAATTCAACAACAACCTCGACATTGAAAAACACCAACAAATTCAACAACAACCTCAACATTTAAAAAGACCAACAAATTCAAGAACAACCTCAACATTGAAAAACAACAACAACCTCAACATTGAAAAACACCAACAAATTCAACAACAACTTCAACATTGAAGAACACCAACAAATTCAACAACAACCTCAACATTGAAAAACAACAACAACCTCAACATTGAAAAACACCAACAAATTCAACAACAACCTCAACATTGAAAAACAACAACAACCTCAACATTGAAAAACACCAACAAATTCAACAACAACCTCAACAATGAAAAACACCAACAAATTCAACAACAACCTCAACAATGAAAAACACCAACGAATTCAACAACAACTTCAACATTGAAAAACACCAACAAATTCAACAACAACCTCGACATTGAAAAACACCAACCAATTCAACAACAACCTCAACATTGAAAAACTACAACAACCTCAACATTGAAAAGCATCAACAAATACAACAACAACCTCAACATTGAAAAACAACAACAACCTCAACATTGAAAAACACCAACAAATTCAACAACAACCTCAACATCGAAAAACAACAACAACCTCAACATTGAAAAACAACAACAACCTCAACATTGAAAGACACCAACAAATTCAACAACAACCTCAACATTGAAAAATAGCAAACAACCACAACATTGAAAAACACCAACAAATTCAACAACAACTTCAACATTGAAAAAACCAACAAATTCAGCAACAACCTCGACATTGAAAAACACCAACAAATTCAACAACAACCTCAACATTGAAAAACAGCAACAAATTCAACAACAACCTCAACATTTAAAAACGCCAACAAATTCAACAACGACCTCAACATTGAAAAACACCAACAAATTCAACAACAACTTCAACATTGAAAAACACCAACAAATTCAGCAACAACCTCGAAATTGAAAAACACCAACAAATTCAACAACAACCTCAACATTGAAATACAACAACAACCTCAACATTGAAAAACACCAACAAATTCAACAACAACCTCAACATTGAAAAACAACAACAACCTCAACATTGAAAAACACCAACAAATTCAACAACAACCTCAACATTTAAAAACAAAAAAAAACCTCAACATTGAAAAACACCAACAAATTCAACAACAACTTCAACATTGAAAAACACCAACAAATTCAACAACAACCTCGACATTGAAAAACACCAACAAATTCAACAACAACCTCCACATTGAACAACAACAACAACCTCAACATTGAAAAACACCAACAAATTCAACAACAATCTCAACATTGAAAAACAAGATCAACCTCAACATTGAAAAACACCAACAAATTCAACAACAACCTCAACATTGAAAAACACCAACAAATTCAACAACAACTTCAACATTGAAAAACAGCAACAAATTCAACAACAACCTCGACATTGAAAAACACCAACAAATTCAACAACAACCTCAACATGGAAAACAACAACAACCTCAACATTGAAAAACACCAACAAATTCAACAACAACCTCAACATTGAAAAACAGCAACAACCTCAACATTGAAAAACACCAACAAATTCAACAACAACCTCAACATTGAAAAACACATACAAATTCAACAACAACTTCAACATTGAAAAACACAAACAAATTCAACAACAACCTCGACATTGAAAAACACCAACAAATTCAACAACAACCTCCACATTGAACAACAACAACAACCTCAACATTGAAAAACACCAACAAATTCAACAACAACCTCAACATTGAAAAACAAGAACAACCTCAACATTGAAAAACACCAACAAATTCAACAACAACCTCAACATTGAAAAACACCAACAAATTCAACAACAACCTCGAAATTGAAAAACACCAACAAATTCAACAACAACCTCAGCATGGAAAACAACAACAACCTCAACATTGAAAAACACCAACAAATTCAACAACAACCTCAACATTGAAAAACAACAACAACCTCAACATTGAAAAACACCAACAAATTCAACAACAACCTCAACAATGAAAAAGACCAACAAATTCAACAACAACCTCAACATTGAAAAACACCAACAAATTTAACAACAACCTCAACTTTGAAAAACAACAACAACCTCAACATGGAAAAACACCAACAAATTCAACAACAACCTCAACATTGAAAAACAACAACAACCTCAAAATTGAAAAACACCAACAAATTCAACAACAACCTCAACATTTAAAGACAACAACAACCTCAACATTGAAAAACACCAACAAATTCAACAACAACCTCAACAATGAAAAACACCAACAAATTCAACAACAACTTCAACATTGAAAAACACCAACAAATTCAACAACAACCTCAACATTGAAAAACACCAACAAATTCAACAACAACTTCAACATTGAAAAACACCAACAAATTCAACAACAACCTCGAAATTGAAAAACACCAACAAATTCAACAACAACCTCAACATGGAAAACAACAACAACCTCAACATTGAAAAACACCAACAAATTCAACAACAACCTCAACATTGAAAAACAACAACAACCTCAACATTGAAAAACACCAACAAATTCAACAACAACCTCAACAATGAAAAAGACCAATAAATTCAACAACAACCTCAACATTGAAAAACACCAACAAATTTAACAACAACCTCAACTTTGAAAAACAACAACAACCTCAACATGGAAAAACACCAACAAATTCAACAACAACCTCAACATTGAAAAACAACAACAACCTCAAAATTGAAAAACTCCAACAAATTCAACAACAACCTCTACATTTAAAGACAACAACAACCTCAACATTGAAAAACACCAACAAATTCAACAACAACCTCAACAATGAAAAACACCAACAAATTCAACAACAACTTCAACATTGAAAAACACCAACAAATTCAACAACAACCTCGACATTGAAAAACAGCAACAGATTCAACAACAACCTCAACATTGAAAAACTACAACAACCTCAACATTGAAAAGCACCAACAAATACAACAACAACCTCAACATTGAAAAACAACAACAACCACAACATTGAAAAACACCAACAAATTCAACAACAACCTCAACATCGAAAAACAACAACAACCTCAACATTGAAAAACAGCAACAACATCAACATTGAAAAACACCAACAAATTCAACAACAACCTCAGCATTGAAAAACAACAACAACCTCAACATTGAAAAACACCTACAAATTCAACAACAACTTCAACATTGAAAAAACACCAACAAATTCAACAACAACCTCGAAATTGAAAAGCACCAACAAATTCAACAACAACGTCAACATTGAAATACAACAACAACCTCAACATTGAAAAACACCAACAAATTCAACAACAACCTCAACATTTAAAAACAACAACAACCTCAACATTGAAAAACACCAACAAATTCAACAACAACCTCAACATTGAAAACCACATACAAATTCAACAACAACTTCAACATTGAATAACACCAACAAATTCAACAACAACCTCGACTTTGAAAAACACCAACAAATTCAACAACAACCTCAACATTGAAAAACACCAACAAATACAACAACAACCTCAACATTGAAAAACAACAACAACATCAACATTGAAAAACAACAACAAATTCAACAACAACCTCAACATTTAAAAACAACAACAACCTCAACATTGAAAAACACCAACAAATTCAACAACAACCTCAACATTGAAAACCACATACAAATTCAACAACAACTTCAACATTGAATAACACCAACAAATTCAACAACAACCTCGACATTGAAAAACACCAACAAATTCAACAACAACCTCAACATTGAAAAACACCAACAAATACAACAACAACCTCAACATTGAAAAACAACAACAACCTCAACATTGAAAAACAGCAACAAATTCAACTACAACCTCGAAATTGAAAAGCACCAACAACTTCAACATTGAAAAAACACCAACAAATTCAACAACAACCTCGAAATTGAAAAGCACCAACAAATTCAACAACAACGTCAACATTGAAATACAACAACAACCTCAACATTGAAAAACACCAACAAATTCAACAACAACCTCAACATTTAAAAACAACAACAACCTCAACATTGAAAAACACCAACAAATTCAACAACAACCTCAACATTGAAAAACAACAACAACCTCAACATTGAAAAACAACAACCTCAACATTGAAAAACACCAACAAATTCAACAACAACCTCAACATTGAAAAACAACAACAACCTCAACATTGAAAAACACCAACAAATTCAACAACAACTTCAACATTGAAAAAGAACAAAAAATTCAACAACAACCTCGAAATTGAAAAACACCAACAAATTCAGCAACAACCTCAACATTGAAAAACACCAACAAATTCAACAACCTCAACATTGAAAAACAACAACAACCTCAACATTGAAAAACACCAAAAAATTCAACAACAACCTCAACATTGAAAAACACCAACAAATTCAACAACAACTTCAACATTGAAAAACACCAACAAATTCAACAACAACCTCGAAATTGAAAAACACCAACAAATTCAACAACAACCTCAACATGGAAAACAACAACAACCTCAACATTGAAAAACACCAACAAATTCAACAACAACCTCAACATTGAAAAACAGCAACAACCTCAACATTGAAAAACACCAACAAATTCAACAACAACCTCAACATTGAAAAACACATACAAATTCAAGAACAACTTCAACATTGAAAAACACCAACAAATTCAACAACAACCTCGACATTGAAAAACACCAACAAATTCAACAACAACCTCAACATTGAACAACAACAACAACCTCAACATTGAAAAACACCAACAAATTCAACAACAACCTCAACATTGAAAAACAAGAACAACCTCAACATTGAAAAACACCAACAAATTCAACAACAACCTCAACATTGAAAAACACCACCAAATTCAACAACAACTTCAACATTGAAAAACACCAACAAATTCAACAACAACCTCGAAATTGAAAAACACCAACAAATTCAACAACAACCTCAACATTGAAAAACACCAACAAATTCAACAACAACCGCAACATTGAAAAACAACAACAACCTCAACATTGAAAAACACCAACAAATTCAACAACAACCTCAACAATGAAAAACACCAACAAATTCAACAACAACCTCAACATGGAAAAACACCAACAAATTTAACAACAAATTCAACTTTGAAAAACAACAACAACCTCAACATGGAAAAACACCAACAAATTCAACAACAACCTCAACATTGAAAAACAACAACAACCTCAACATGGAAAAACACCAACAAATTCAACAACAACCTCAACATTTAAAGACAACAACAACCTCAACATTGAAAAACACCAACAAATTCAACAAAAACCTCAACAATGAAAAACACCAACAAATTGAACAACAACTTCAACATTGAAAAACACCAACAAATTCAACAACAACCTCAACATTGAAAAACTACTACAACCTCAACATTGAAAAGCACCAGCAAATACAACAACAACCTCGACATTGAAAAACACCAACAAATTCAACAACAACCTCAACATTGAAAAACTACAACAACCTCAACATTGAAAAGCACCAACAAATACAACAACAACCTCAACATTGAAAAATAACAACAACCTCAACATTGAAAAACACCAACAAATTCAAGAACAACCTTAACATCGAAAAACAACAACAACCTCAAGATTGAAAAACAACAACAACCTCAACATTGAAAAACACCAGCAAATTCAACAACAACCTCGAAATTGAAAAACACCAACAAATTCAACAACAACCTCAACACTGAAAAACAACAACAACCTCAACATTGAAAAACACCAACAAATTCAACAACAACCTCCACATTGAACAACAACAACAACCTCAACATTGAAAAACACCAACAAATTCAACAACAACCTCAACATTGAAAAACAAGAACAACCTCAACATTGAAAAACACCAACAAATTCAACAACAACCTCAACATTGAAAAACACCAACAAATTCAACAACAACTTCAACATTGAAAAACACCAACAAATTCAACAACAACCTCGAAATTGAAAAACACCAACACATTCAACAACAACCTCAACATTGAAAAACACCAACAAATTCAACAACAACCTCAACATTGAAAAACAACAACAACCTCAACATTGAAAAACACCAACAAATTCACCAACAACCTCAACAACGAAAAACACCAACAAATTCAACAACAACCTCAACATGGAAAAACACCAACAAATTTAACAACAAATTCAACTTTGAAAAACAACAACAACCTCAACATGGAAAAACACCAACAAATTCAACAACAACCTCAACATTGAAAAACAACAACAACCTCAACATGGAAAAACACCAACAAATTCAACAACAACCTCAACATTTAAAGACAACAACAACCTCAACATTGAAAAACACCAACAAATTCAACAAAAACCTCAACAATGAAAAACACCAACAAATTCAACAACAACTTCAACATTGAAAAACACCAACAAATTCAACAACAACCTCAACATTGAAAAACTACAACAACCTCAACATTGAAAAGCACCAACAAATACAACAACAACCTCGATATTGAAAAACACCAACAAATTCAACAACAACCTCAACATTGAAAAACTACAACAACCTCAACATTGAAAAGCACCAACAAATACAACAACAACCTCAACATTGAAAAACAACAACAACCTCAACATTGAAAAACACCAACAAATTCAAGAACAACCTCAACATCGAAAAACTACAACAACCTCAAGATTGAAAAACAACAACAACCTCAACATTGAAAAACAACAACAACCTCAACATTGAAAAACACCAAAAAATTCAACAACAACTTCAACATTGAAAAACACCAGCAAATTCAACAACAACCTCGAAATTGAAAAACACCAACAAATTCAACAACAAACTCAACAATGAAAAACACCAACAAATTCAACATCAAGCTCAACATTGAAAAACACCAACAAATTTAACAACAACCTCAACTTTGAAAAACAACAACAACCTCAACAAGGAAAAACAACAACAAATTCAACAACAACCTCGACATTGAAAAACACCAACAAATTCAACAACAACCTCAACATTGAAAAACACCAACAATTTCAACAACAACCTCAACATTTAAAAACGCCAACAAATTCAACAACGACCTCAACATTGTAAAACACCAACAAATTCAACAACAACCTCAACATTGAAAAACACCAACAAATTCAACAACAACCTCGACATTGAAAAACACCAACAAATTCAACAACAACCTCAACATTGAAAAACAACAACAACCTCGAAATTGAAAAACACCAACAAATTCAACATCAACCTCAACGTTGAAAAACAACAACAACCTCAACATTGAAAAACACCAACAAATTCAACAACAACTTCAACATTGAAAAACACCAACAAATTCAACAACAACCTCGACATTGAAAAACACCATCAAATTCAACAACGACCTCAACATTGTAAAACAACAACAACCTCAACATTGACAAACACAAACAAATTCAACAACAACCTCAATATTGAAAAACAACAACAACCTCAACATTGAAAAACACCAACAAATTCAACAACAACCTCAACATTGAAAAACAACATCAACCTCAACATTGAAAAACACCAACAAATTCAACAACAACCTCAACAATGAAAAACACCAACAAATTCAACAACAACCTCAACATTGAAAAACACCAACAAATTAAACATCAACCTCAACTTTGAAAAACAACAACAACCTCAACATGGAAAAACACCAACAAATTCAACAACAACCTCAACATTGAAAAACAACAACAACCTCAAAATTGAAAAACACCAACAAATTCAACAACAACCTCAACATTGAAAAATAGCAAACAACCACAACATTGAAAAACACCAACAAATTCAACAACAACTTCAACATTGAAAAAACCAACAAATTCAGCAACAACCTCGACATTGAAAAACACCAACAAATTCAACAACAACCTCAACATTGAAAAACAGCAACAAATTCAACAACAACCTCAACATTTAAAAACGCCAACAAATTCAACAACGACCTCAACATTGTAAAACACCAACAAATTCAACAACAACCTCAACATTGAAAAACACCAACAAATTCAACAACAACCTCGACATTGAAAAACACCAACAAATTCAACAACAACCTCAACATTGAAAAACACCAACAAATTCAACAACAACCTCAACATTGAAAAACAACAGAAACCTCAACATTGAAAATCACCAACAAATTCAACAACAACCTCAACATTGAAAAACACCAACAAATTTAACAACAACCTCAACTTTGAAAAACAACAACAACCTCAACATTGAAAAACACCAACAAATTCAACAACAACCTCAACATTGAAGAAGAACAACAACCTCAACATTGAAAAACACCAACAAATTCAACAACAACCTCAACAATGAAAAACACCAACAAATTCAACAACAACCTCAACTTTGAAAGGCACCAACAAATTTAACAACAACCTCAACTTTGAAAAACAACAACAACCTCAACATGTAAAAACACCAACAAATTCAACAACAACCTCAACATTGAAAAACAACAACAACCGCAACATTGAAAAACACCAACAAATTCATCAACAACCTCAACAATGAAAAACACCAACAAATTCAACAACAACCTCAACATTGAGAAACACCAACAAATTTAACAACAACCTCAACTTTGAAAAACAACAACAACCGCAACATGGAAAAACACCAACAAATTCAACAGCAACCTCAACATTGAAAAACACCAACAAATTAAGCAACAACCTCAACATTGAAAAACAACAACAACCTCAACATTGAAAAACACCAACAAATTCAACAACAACCTCAACATTGAAAAACAACAACAACCTCAACATTGAAAAACACCAACAAATTCAACAACAACCTCAACATTGAAAAACAACAACAACCTCAACATTGAAAAACACCAACAAATTCAACAACTTCAACATTGAAAAACACCAACAGATTCAACAACAACCTCAAATTGAAAAACACCAACAAATTCAACAACAACCTCAACATTGAAAAAGAACAACAACCTCAACATTGAAAAACAAGAACAACCTCAACGTTGAAAAACACCAACAAATTCAACAACAACCTCAACATTGAAAAACACCAACAAATTCAACAACAACTTCAACATTGAAAAACACCAACAAATTCAACAACAACCTCGAAATTGAAAAACACCAACAAATTCAACAACAACCTCAACATTGAGAAACACCAACAAATTCAACAACAACCTCAGCATTGAAAAACAACAACAACCTAAACATTGAAAAACACCAACAAATTCAACAACAACCTCAACAATGAAAAACACCAACAAATTCAACAACAACCTCAACATGGAAAAACACCAACAAATTTAACAACAAATTCAACTTTGAAAAACAACAACAACCTCAACATGGAAAAACACCAACAAATTCAACAACAACCTCAACATTGAAAAACAACAACAACCTCAACATGGAAAAACACCAACAAATTCAACAACAACCTCAACATTTAAAGACAACAAAAACCTCAACATTGAAAAACACCAACAAATTCAACAAAAACCTCAACAATGAAAAACACCAACAAATTCAACAACAACCTCGACATTGAAAAACACCAACAAATTCAAGAACAACCTCAACATTGAAAAACTACAACAACCTCAACATTGAAAAGCACCAACAAATACAACAACAACCTCATCATTGAAAAACAACAACAACCTCAACATTGAAAAACACCAACAAATTCAAGAACAACCTTAACATCGAAAAACAACAACAACCTCAAGATTGAAAAACAACAACAACCTCAACATTGAAAAACAACAACAACCTCAACATTGAAAAACACCAAAAAATTCAACAACAACTTCAACATTGAAAAACACCAGCAAATTCAACAACAACCTCGAAATTGAAAAACACCAACAAATTCAACAACAACCTCAACACTGAAAAACAGCAACAACCTCAACATTGAAAAACACCAACAAATTCAACAACAACCTCAACATTGAAAAACAACAACAACCTCAACATTGAAAAACACCAACAAATTCAACAACAAACTCAACAATGAAAAACACCAACAAATTCAACATCAAGCTCAACATTGAAAAACACCAACAAATTTAACAACAACCTCAACTTTGAAAAACAACAACAACCTCAACAAGGAAAAACAACAACAAATTCAACAACAACCTCGACATTGAAAAACACCAACAAATTCAACAACAACCTCAACATTGAAAAACACCAACAATTTCAACAACAACCTCAACATTTAAAAACGCCAACAAATTCAACAACGACCTCAACATTGTAAAACACCAACAAATTCAACAACAACCTCAACATTGAAAAACACCAACAAATTCAACAACAACCTCGACATTGAAAAACACCAACAAAGTCAACAACAACCTCAACATTGAAAAACAACAACAACCTCGAAATTGAAAAACACCAACAAATTCAACATCAACCTCAACGTTGAAAAACAACAACAACCTCAACATTGAAAAACACCAACAAATTCAACAACAACTTCAACATTGAAAATCACCAACAAATTCAACAACAACCTCAACATTGAAAAACACCAACAAATTTAACAACAACCTCAACTTTGAAAAACAACAACAACCTCAACATTGAAAAACACCAACAAATTCAACAACAACCTCAACATTGAAGAAGAACAACAAATTCAACAACAACCTCAACAATGAAAAACACCAACAAATTCAACAACAACCTCGAAATTGAAAAACACCAACAAATTCAACAACAACCTCAACATTGAGAAACACCAACAAATTCAACAACAACCTCAACATTGAAAAACAACAACAACCTAAACATTGAAAAACACCAACAAATTCAACAACAACCTCAACAATGAAAAACACCAACAAATTCAACAACAACCTCAACATGGAAAAACACCAACAAATTTAACAACAAATTCAACTTTGAAAAACAACAACAACCTCAACATGGAAAAACACCAACAAATTCAACAACAACCTCAACATTGAAAAACAACAACAACCTCAACATGGAAAAACACCAACAAATTCAACAACAACCTCAACATTTAAAGACAACAAAAACCTCAACATTGAAAAACACCAACAAATTCAACAAAAACCTCAACAATGAAAAACACCAACAAATTCAACAACAACCTCAACATTGAAAAACAACAACAACCGCAACATTGAAAAACACCAACAAATTCATCAACAACCTCAACAATGAAAAACACCAACAAATTCAACAACAACCTCAACATTGAAAAACACCAACAAATTTAACAACAACCTCAACTTTGAAAAACAACAACAACCGCAACATGGAAAAACACCAACAAATTCAACAGCAACCTCAACATTGAAAAATACCAACAAATTAAGCAACAACCTCAACATTGAAAAACAACAACAACCTCAACATTGAAAAACACCAACAAATTCAACAACAACCTCAACATTGAAAAACAACAACAACCTCAACATTGAAAAACACCAACAAATTCAACAACAACCTCAACATTGAAAAACAACAACAACCTCAACATTGAAAAACACCAACAAATTCAACAACTTCAACATTGAAAAACACCAACAGATTCAACAACAACCTCAAATTGAAAAACACCAACAAATTCAACAACAACCTCAACATTGAAAAAGAACAACAACCTCAACATTGAAAAACAAGAACAACCTCAACGTTGAAAAACACCAACAAATTCAACAACAACCTCAACATTGAAAAACACCAACAAATTCAACAACAACTTCAACATTGAAAAACACCAACAAATTCAACAACAACCTCGAAATTGAAAAACACCAACAAATTCAACAACAACCTCAACATTGAGAAACACCAACAAATTCAACAACAACCTCAGCATTGAAAAACAACAACAACCTAAACATTGAAAAACACCAACAAATTCAACAACAACCTCAACAATGAAAAACACCAACAAATTCAACAACAACCTCAACATGGAAAAACACCAACAAATTTAACAACAAATTCAACTTTGAAAAACAACAACAACCTCAACATGGAAAAACACCAACAAATTCAACAACAACCTCAACATTGAAAAACAACAACAACCTCAACATGGAAAAACACCAACAAATTCAACAACAACCTCAACATTTAAAGACAACAAAAACCTCAACATTGAAAAACACCAACAAATTCAACAAAAACCTCAACAATGAAAAACACCAACAAATTCAACAACAACCTCGACATTGAAAAACACCAACAAATTCAAGAACAACCTCAACATTGAAAAACTACAACAACCTCAACATTGAAAAGCACCAACAAATACAACAACAACCTCAACATTGAAAAACAACAACAACCTCAACATTGAAAAACACCAACAAATTCAAGAACAACCTTAACATCGAAAAACAACAACAACCTCAAGATTGAAAAACAACAACAACCTCAACATTGAAAAACAACAACAACCTCAACATTGAAAAACACCAAAAAATTCAACAACAACTTCAACATTGAAAAACACCAGCAAATTCAACAACAACCTCGAAATTGAAAAACACCAACAAATTCAACAACAACCTCAACACTGAAAAACAGCAACAACCTCAACATTGAAAAACACCAACAAATTCAACAACAACCTCAACATTGAAAAACAACAACAACCTCAACATTGAAAAACACCAACAAATTCAACAACAAACTCAACAATGAAAAACACCAACAAATTCAACATCAAGCTCAACATTGAAAAACACCAACAAATTTAACAACAACCTCAACTTTGAAAAACAACAACAACCTCAACAAGGAAAAACAACAACAAATTCAACAACAACCTCGACATTGAAAAACACCAACAAATTCAACAACAACCTCAACATTGAAAAACACCAACAATTTCAACAACAACCTCAACATTGAAAAACAACAACAACCTCAACATTGAAAAACACCAACAAATTCAAGAACAACCTCAACATCGAAAAACTACAACAACCTCAAGATTGAAAAACAACAACAACCTCAACATTGAAAAACAACAACAACCTCAACATTGAAAAACACCAAAAAATTCAACAACAACTTCAACATTGAAAAACACCAGCAAATTCAACAACAACCTCGAAATTGAAAAACACCAACAAATTCAACAACAAACTCAACAATGAAAAACACCAACAAATTCAACATCAAGCTCAACATTGAAAAACACCAACAAATTTAACAACAACCTCAACTTTGAAAAACAACAACAACCTCAACAAGGAAAAACAACAACAAATTCAACAACAACCTCGACATTGAAAAACACCAACAAATTCAACAACAACCTCAACATTGAAAAACACCAACAATTTCAACAACAACCTCAACATTTAAAAACGCCAACAAATTCAACAACGACCTCAACATTGTAAAACACCAACAAATTCAACAACAACCTCAACATTGAAAAACACCAACAAATTCAACAACAACCTCGACATTGAAAAACACCAACAAATTCAACAACAACCTCAACATTGAAAAACAACAACAACCTCGAAATTGAAAAACACCAACAAATTCAACATCAACCTCAACGTTGAAAAACAACAACAACCTCAACATTGAAAAACACCAACAAATTCAACAACAACTTCAACATTGAAAAACACCAACAAATTCAACAACAACCTCGACATTGAAAAACACCATCAAATTCAACAACGACCTCAACATTGTAAAACAACAACAACCTCAACATTGACAAACACAAACAAATTCAACAACAACCTCAATATTGAAAAACAACAACAACCTCAACATTGAAAAACACCAACAAATTCAACAACAACCTCAACATTGAAAAACAACATCAACCTCAACATTGAAAAACACCAACAAATTCAACAACAACCTCAACAATGAAAAACACCAACAAATTCAACAACAACCTCAACATTGAAAAACACCAACAAATTAAACATCAACCTCAACTTTGAAAAACAACAACAACCTCAACATGGAAAAACACCAACAAATTCAACAACAACCTCAACATTGAAAAACAACAACAACCTCAAAATTGAAAAACACCAACAAATTCAACAACAACCTCAACATTGAAAAATAGCAAACAACCACAACATTGAAAAACACCAACAAATTCAACAACAACTTCAACATTGAAAAAACCAACAAATTCAGCAACAACCTCGACATTGAAAAACACCAACAAATTCAACAACAACCTCAACATTGAAAAACAGCAACAAATTCAACAACAACCTCAACATTTAAAAACGCCAACAAATTCAACAACGACCTCAACATTGTAAAACACCAACAAATTCAACAACAACCTCAACATTGAAAAACACCAACAAATTCAACAACAACCTCGACATTGAAAAACACCAACAAATTCAACAACAACCTCAACATTGAAAAACACCAACAAATTCAACAACAACCTCAACATTGAAAAACAACAGAAACCTCAACATTGAAAATCACCAACAAATTCAACAACAACCTCAACATTGAAAAACACCAACAAATTTAACAACAACCTCAACTTTGAAAAACAACAACAACCTCAACATTGAAAAACACCAACAAATTCAACAACAACCTCAACATTGAAGAAGAACAACAACCTCAACATTGAAAAACACCAACAAATTCAACAACAACCTCAACAATGAAAAACACCAACAAATTCAACAACAACCTCAACTTTGAAAGGCACCAACAAATTTAACAACAACCTCAACTTTGAAAAACAACAACAACCTCAACATGTAAAAACACCAACAAATTCAACAACAACCTCAACATTGAAAAACAACAACAACCGCAACATTGAAAAACACCAACAAATTCATCAACAACCTCAACAATGAAAAACACCAACAAATTCAACAACAACCTCAACATTGAGAAACACCAACAAATTTAACAACAACCTCAACTTTGAAAAACAACAACAACCGCAACATGGAAAAACACCAACAAATTCAACAGCAACCTCAACATTGAAAAACACCAACAAATTAAGCAACAACCTCAACATTGAAAAACAACAACAACCTCAACATTGAAAAACACCAACAAATTCAACAACAACCTCAACATTGAAAAACAACAACAACCTCAACATTGAAAAACACCAACAAATTCAACAACAACCTCAACATTGAAAAACAACAACAACCTCAACATTGAAAAACACCAACAAATTCAACAACTTCAACATTGAAAAACACCAACAGATTCAACAACAACCTCAAATTGAAAAACACCAACAAATTCAACAACAACCTCAACATTGAAAAAGAACAACAACCTCAACATTGAAAAACAAGAACAACCTCAACGTTGAAAAACACCAACAAATTCAACAACAACCTCAACATTGAAAAACACCAACAAATTCAACAACAACTTCAACATTGAAAAACACCAACAAATTCAACAACAACCTCGAAATTGAAAAACACCAACAAATTCAACAACAACCTCAACATTGAGAAACACCAACAAATTCAACAACAACCTCAGCATTGAAAAACAACAACAACCTAAACATTGAAAAACACCAACAAATTCAACAACAACCTCAACAATGAAAAACACCAACAAATTCAACAACAACCTCAACATGGAAAAACACCAACAAATTTAACAACAAATTCAACTTTGAAAAACAACAACAACCTCAACATGGAAAAACACCAACAAATTCAACAACAACCTCAACATTGAAAAACAACAACAACCTCAACATGGAAAAACACCAACAAATTCAACAACAACCTCAACATTTAAAGACAACAAAAACCTCAACATTGAAAAACACCAACAAATTCAACAAAAACCTCAACAATGAAAAACACCAACAAATTCAACAACAACCTCGACATTGAAAAACACCAACAAATTCAAGAACAACCTCAACATTGAAAAACTACAACAACCTCAACATTGAAAAGCACCAACAAATACAACAACAACCTCATCATTGAAAAACAACAACAACCTCAACATTGAAAAACACCAACAAATTCAAGAACAACCTTAACATCGAAAAACAACAACAACCTCAAGATTGAAAAACAACAACAACCTCAACATTGAAAAACAACAACAACCTCAACATTGAAAAACACCAAAAAATTCAACAACAACTTCAACATTGAAAAACACCAGCAAATTCAACAACAACCTCGAAATTGAAAAACACCAACAAATTCAACAACAACCTCAACACTGAAAAACAGCAACAACCTCAACATTGAAAAACACCAACAAATTCAACAACAACCTCAACATTGAAAAACAACAACAACCTCAACATTGAAAAACACCAACAAATTCAACAACAAACTCAACAATGAAAAACACCAACAAATTCAACATCAAGCTCAACATTGAAAAACACCAACAAATTTAACAACAACCTCAACTTTGAAAAACAACAACAACCTCAACAAGGAAAAACAACAACAAATTCAACAACAACCTCGACATTGAAAAACACCAACAAATTCAACAACAACCTCAACATTGAAAAACACCAACAATTTCAACAACAACCTCAACATTTAAAAACGCCAACAAATTCAACAACGACCTCAACATTGTAAAACACCAACAAATTCAACAACAACCTCAACATTGAAAAACACCAACAAATTCAACAACAACCTCGACATTGAAAAACACCAACAAAGTCAACAACAACCTCAACATTGAAAAACAACAACAACCTCGAAATTGAAAAACACCAACAAATTCAACATCAACCTCAACGTTGAAAAACAACAACAACCTCAACATTGAAAAACACCAACAAATTCAACAACAACTTCAACATTGAAAATCACCAACAAATTCAACAACAACCTCAACATTGAAAAACACCAACAAATTTAACAACAACCTCAACTTTGAAAAACAACAACAACCTCAACATTGAAAAACACCAACAAATTCAACAACAACCTCAACATTGAAGAAGAACAACAAATTCAACAACAACCTCAACAATGAAAAACACCAACAAATTCAACAACAACCTCGAAATTGAAAAACACCAACAAATTCAACAACAACCTCAACATTGAGAAACACCAACAAATTCAACAACAACCTCAACATTGAAAAACAACAACAACCTAAACATTGAAAAACACCAACAAATTCAACAACAACCTCAACAATGAAAAACACCAACAAATTCAACAACAACCTCAACATGGAAAAACACCAACAAATTTAACAACAAATTCAACTTTGAAAAACAACAACAACCTCAACATGGAAAAACACCAACAAATTCAACAACAACCTCAACATTGAAAAACAACAACAACCTCAACATGGAAAAACACCAACAAATTCAACAACAACCTCAACATTTAAAGACAACAAAAACCTCAACATTGAAAAACACCAACAAATTCAACAAAAACCTCAACAATGAAAAACACCAACAAATTCAACAACAACCTCAACATTGAAAAACAACAACAACCGCAACATTGAAAAACACCAACAAATTCATCAACAACCTCAACAATGAAAAACACCAACAAATTCAACAACAACCTCAACATTGAAAAACACCAACAAATTTAACAACAACCTCAACTTTGAAAAACAACAACAACCGCAACATGGAAAAACACCAACAAATTCAACAGCAACCTCAACATTGAAAAATACCAACAAATTAAGCAACAACCTCAACATTGAAAAACAACAACAACCTCAACATTGAAAAACACCAACAAATTCAACAACAACCTCAACATTGAAAAACAACAACAACCTCAACATTGAAAAACACCAACAAATTCAACAACAACCTCAACATTGAAAAACAACAACAACCTCAACATTGAAAAACACCAACAAATTCAACAACTTCAACATTGAAAAACACCAACAGATTCAACAACAACCTCAAATTGAAAAACACCAACAAATTCAACAACAACCTCAACATTGAAAAAGAACAACAACCTCAACATTGAAAAACAAGAACAACCTCAACGTTGAAAAACACCAACAAATTCAACAACAACCTCAACATTGAAAAACACCAACAAATTCAACAACAACTTCAACATTGAAAAACACCAACAAATTCAACAACAACCTCGAAATTGAAAAACACCAACAAATTCAACAACAACCTCAACATTGAGAAACACCAACAAATTCAACAACAACCTCAGCATTGAAAAACAACAACAACCTAAACATTGAAAAACACCAACAAATTCAACAACAACCTCAACAATGAAAAACACCAACAAATTCAACAACAACCTCAACATGGAAAAACACCAACAAATTTAACAACAAATTCAACTTTGAAAAACAACAACAACCTCAACATGGAAAAACACCAACAAATTCAACAACAACCTCAACATTGAAAAACAACAACAACCTCAACATGGAAAAACACCAACAAATTCAACAACAACCTCAACATTTAAAGACAACAAAAACCTCAACATTGAAAAACACCAACAAATTCAACAAAAACCTCAACAATGAAAAACACCAACAAATTCAACAACAACCTCGACATTGAAAAACACCAACAAATTCAAGAACAACCTCAACATTGAAAAACTACAACAACCTCAACATTGAAAAGCACCAACAAATACAACAACAACCTCAACATTGAAAAACAACAACAACCTCAACATTGAAAAACACCAACAAATTCAAGAACAACCTTAACATCGAAAAACAACAACAACCTCAAGATTGAAAAACAACAACAACCTCAACATTGAAAAACAACAACAACCTCAACATTGAAAAACACCAAAAAATTCAACAACAACTTCAACATTGAAAAACACCAGCAAATTCAACAACAACCTCGAAATTGAAAAACACCAACAAATTCAACAACAACCTCAACACTGAAAAACAGCAACAACCTCAACATTGAAAAACACCAACAAATTCAACAACAACCTCAACATTGAAAAACAACAACAACCTCAACATTGAAAAACACCAACAAATTCAACAACAAACTCAACAATGAAAAACACCAACAAATTCAACATCAAGCTCAACATTGAAAAACACCAACAAATTTAACAACAACCTCAACTTTGAAAAACAACAACAACCTCAACAAGGAAAAACAACAACAAATTCAACAACAACCTCGACATTGAAAAACACCAACAAATTCAACAACAACCTCAACATTGAAAAACACCAACAATTTCAACAACAACCTCAACATTTAAAAACGCCAACAAATTCAACAACGACCTCAACATTGTAAAACACCAACAAATTCAACAACAACCTCAACATTGAAAAACACCAACAAATTCAACAACAACCTCGACATTGAAAAACACCAACAAATTCAACAACAACCTCAACATTGAAAAACAACAACAACCTCGAAATTGAAAAACACCAACAAATTCAACATCAACCTCAACGTTGAAAAACAACAACAACCTCAACATTGAAAAACACCAACAAATTCAACAACAACTTCAACATTGAAAATCACCAACAAATTCAACAACAACCTCAACATTGAAAAACACCAACAAATTTAACAACAACCTCAACTTTGAAAAACAACAACAACCTCAACATTGAAAAACACCAACAAATTCAACAACAACCTCAACATTGAAGAAGAACAACAAATTCAACAACAACCTCAACAATGAAAAACACCAACAAATTCAACAACAACCTCGAAATTGAAAAACACCAACAAATTCAACAACAACCTCAACATTGAGAAACACCAACAAATTCAACAACAACCTCAACATTGAAAAACAACAACAACCTAAACATTGAAAAACACCAACAAATTCAACAACAACCTCAACAATGAAAAACACCAACAAATTCAACAACAACCTCAACATGGAAAAACACCAACAAATTTAACAACAAATTCAACTTTGAAAAACAACAACAACCTCAACTTGGAAAAACACCAACAAATTCAACAACAACCTCAACATTGAAAAACAACAACAACCTCAACATGGAAAAACACCAACAAATTCAACAACAACCTCAACATTTAAAGACAACAAAAACCTCAACATTGAAAAACACCAACAAATTCAACAAAAACCTCAACAATGAAAAACACCAACAAATTCAACAACAACTTCAACATTGAAAAACACCAACAAATTCAACAACAACCTCGACATTGAAAAACACCAACAAATTCAAGAACAACCTCAACATTGAAAAACTACAACAACCTCAACATTGAAAAGCACCAACAAATACAACAACAACCTCAACATTGAAAAACAACAACAACCTCAACATTGAAAAACACCAACAAATTCAAGAACAACCTTAACATCGAAAAACAACAACAACCTCAAGATTGAAAAACAACAACAACCTCAACATTGAAAAACAACAACAACCTCAACATTGAAAAACACCAAAAAATTCAACAACAACTTCAACATTGAAAAACACCAGCAAATTCAACAACAACCTCGAAATTGAAAAACACCAACAAATTCAACAACAACCTCAACACTGAAAAACAGCAACAACCTCAACATTGAAAAACACCAACAAATTCAACAACAACCTCAACATTGAAAAACAACAACAACCTCAACATTGAAAAACACCAACAAATTCAACAACAAACTCAACAATGAAAAACACCAACAAATTCAACATCAAGCTCAACATTGAAAAACACCAACAAATTTAACAACAACCTCAACTTTGAAAAACAACAACAACCTCAACAAGGAAAAACAACAACAAATTCAACAACAACCTCGACATTGAAAAACACCAACAAATTCAACAACAACCTCAACATTGAAAAACACCAACAATTTCAACAACAACCTCAACATTTAAAAACGCCAACAAATTCAACAACGACCTCAACATTGTAAAACACCAACAAATTCAACAACAACCTCAACATTGAAAAACACCAACAAATTCAACAACAACCTCGACATTGAAAAACACCAACAAATTCAACAACAACCTCAACATTGAAAAACAACAACAACCTCGAAATTGAAAAACACCAACAAATTCAACATCAACCTCAACGTTGAAAAACAACAACAACCTCAACATTGAAAAACACCAACAAATTCAACAACAACTTCAACATTGAAAATCACCAACAAATTCAACAACAACCTCAACATTGAAAAACACCAACAAATTTAACAACAACCTCAACTTTGAAAAACAACAACAACCTCAACATTGAAAAACACCAACAAATTCAACAACAACCTCAACATTGAAGAAGAACAACAACCTCAACATTGAAAAACGCCAACAAATTCAACAACAACCTCAACAATGAAAAACACCAACAAATTCAACAACAACCTCAACATTGAAAGACACCAACAAATTTAACAACAACCTCAACTTTGAAAAACAACAACAACCTCAACATGTAAAAACACCAACAAATTCAACAACAACCTCAACATTGAAAAACAACAACAACCGCAACATTGAAAAACACCAACAAATTCATCAACAACCTCAACAATGAAAAACACCAACAAATTCAACAACAACCTCAACATTGAAAAACACCAACAAATTTAACAACAACCTCAACTTTGCAAAACAACAACAACCGCAACATGGAAAAACACCAACAAATTCAACAGCAACCTCAACATTGAAAAACACCAACAAATTAAGCAACAACCTCAACATTGAAAAACAACAACAACCTCAACATTGAAAAACACCAACAAATTCAACAACAACCTCAACATTGAAAAACAACAACAACCTCAACATTGAAAAACACCAACAAATTCAACAACAACCTCAACATTGAAAAACAACAACAACCTCAACATTGAAAAACACCAACAAATTCAACAACTTCAACATTGAAAAACACCAACAGATTCAACAACAACCTCAAATTGAAAAACACCAACAAATTCAACAACAACCTCAACATTGAAAAACAACAACAACCTCAACATTGAAAAACAAGAACAACCTCAACGTTGAAAAACACCAACAAATTCAACAACAACCTCAACATTGAAAAACACCAACAAATTCAACAACAACTTCAACATTGAAAAACACCAACAAATTCAACAACAACCTCGAAATTGAAAAACACCAACAAATTCAACAACAACCTCAACATTGAGAAACACCAACAAATTCAACAACAACCTCAACATTGAAAAACAACAACAACCTAAACATTGAAAAACACCAACAAATTCAACAACAACCTCAACAATGAAAAACACCAACAAATTCAACAACAACCTCAACATGGAAAAACACCAACAAATTTAACAACAAATTCAACTTTGAAAAACAACAACAACCTCAACATGGAAAAACACCAACAAATTCAACAACAACCTCAACATTGAAAAACAACAACAACCTCAACATGGAAAAACACCAACAAATTCAACAACAACCTCAACATTTAAAGACAACAAAAACCTCAACATTGAAAAACACCAACAAATTCAACAAAAACCTCAACAATGAAAAACACCAACAAATTCAACAACAACTTCAACATTGAAAAACACCAACAAATTCAACAACAACCTCAACATTGAAAAACTACAACAACCTCAACATTGAAAAGCACCAACAAATACAACAACAACCTCGACATTGAAAAACACCAACAAATTCAAGAACAACCTCAACATTGAAAAGCTACAACAACCTCAACATTGAAAAGCACCAACAAATACAACAACAACCTCAACATTGAAAAACAACAACAACCTCAACATTGAAAAACACCAACAAATTCAAGAACAACCTTAACATCGAAAAACAACAACAACCTCAAGATTGAAAAACAACAACAACCTCAACATTGAAAAACAACAACAACCTCAACATTGAAAAACACCAAAAAATTCAACAACAACTTCAACATTGAAAAACACCAGCAAATTCAACAACAACCTCGAAATTGAAAAACACCAACAAATTCAACAACAACCTCAACACTGAAAAACAGCAACAACCTCAACATTGAAAAACACCAACAAATTCAACAACAACCTCAACATTGAAAAACAACAACAACCTCAACATTGAAAAACACCAACAAATTCAACAACAAACTCAACAATGAAAAACACCAACAAATTCAACATCAAGCTCAACATTGAAAAACACCAACAAATTTAACAACAACCTCAACTTTGAAAAACAACAACAACCTCAACAAGGAAAAACAACAACAAATTCAACAACAACCTCGACATTGAAAAACACCAACAAATTCAACAACAACCTCAACATTGAAAAACACCAACAATTTCAACAACAACCTCAACATTTAAAAACGCCAACAAATTCAACAACGACCTCAACATTGTAAAACACCAACAAATTCAACAACAACCTCAACATTGAAAAACACCAACAAATTCAACAACAACCTCGACATTGAAAAACACCAACAAATTCAACAACAACCTCAACATTGAAAAACAACAACAACCTCGAAATTGAAAAACACCAACAAATTCAACATCAACCTCAACGTTGAAAAACAACAACAACCTCAACATTGAAAAACACCAACAAATTCAACAACAACTTCAACATTGAAAAACACCAACAAATTCAACAACAACCTCGACATTGAAAAACACCATCAAATTCAACAACGACCTCAACATTGAAAAACAACAACAACCTCAACATTGAAAAACACCAACAAATTCAACAACAACTTCAACATTGAAAAACAACATCAACCTCAACATTGAAAAACACCAACAAATTCAACAACAACCTCAACAATGAAAAACACCAACAAATTCAACAACAACCTCAACATTGAAAAACACCAACAAATTAAACATCAACCTCAACTTTGAAAAACAACAACAACCTCAACATGGAAAAACACCAACAAATTCAACAACAACCTCAACATTGAAAAACAACAACAACCTCAAAATTGAAAAACACCAACAAATTCAACAACAACCTCAACATTGAAAAATAGCAAACAACCACAACATTGAAAAACACCAACAAATTCAACAACAACTTCAACATTGAAAAAACCAACAAATTCAGCAACAACCTCGACATTGAAAAACACCAACAAATTCAACAACAACCTCAACATTGAAAAACAGCAACAAATTCAACAACAACCTCAACATTTAAAAACGCCAACAAATTCAACAACGACCTCAACATTGTAAAACACCAACAAATTCAACAACAACCTCAACATTGAAAAACACCAACAAATTCAACAACAACCTCGACGTTGAAAAACACCAACAAATTCAACAACAACCTCAACATTGAAAAACACCAACAAATTCAACAACAACCTCAACATTGAAAAACAACACGAACCTCAACATTGAAAAACACCAACAAATTCAACAACAACCTCAACATTGAAAAACACCAACAAATTTAACAACAACCTCAACTTTGAAAAACAACAACAACCTCAACATTGAAAAACACCAACAAATTCAACAACAACCTCCACATTGAAAAAGAACAAGAACCTCAACATTGAAAAACACCAACAAATTCAACAACAACCTCAACAATGAAAAACACCAACAATTTCAACAACAACCTCAACATTGAAAGACACCAACAAATTTAACAACAACCTCAACTTTGAAAAACAACAACAACCTCAACATGTAAAAACACCAACAAATTCAACAACAACCTCAACATTGAAAAACAACAACAACCTCAACATTGAAAAACACCAACAAATTCATCAACAACCTCAACAATGAAAAACACCAACAAATTCAACAACAACCTCAACATTGAAAAACACCAACAAATTTAACAACAACCTCAACTTTGAAAAACAACAACAACCGCAACATGGAAAAACACCAACAAATTCAACAACAACCTCAACATTGAAAAACACCAACAAATTAAGCAACAACCTCAACATTGAAAAACAACAACAACCTCAACATTGAAAAACACCAACAAATTCAACAACAACCTCAACATTGAAAAACAACAACAACCTCAACATTGAAAAACACCAACAAATTCAACAACAACCTCAACATTGAAAAACAACAACAACCTCAACATTGAAAAACACCAACAAATTCAACAACTTCAACATTGAAAAACACCAACAAATTCAACAACAACCTCGAAATTGAAAAACACCAACAAATTCAACAACAACATCAACATTGAAAAACAACAACAACCTCAACATTGAAAAACACCAACAAATTCAACAACAACCTCAACATTGAAAAACAACAACAACCTCTACATTGAAAAAAACCAACAAATTCAACAACAACCTCAACATTGAAAAACAACAACAACCTCAACATTGAAAAACACCAACAAATTCAACAACTTCAACATTGAAAAACACCAACAAATTCAACAACAACCTCGACATTGAAAAACACCAACAAATTCAACAACAACCTCAACATTGAAAAACAACAACAACCTCAACATTGAAAAACACCAACAAATTCAACAACAACCTCAACATTGAAAAACAACAACAACCTCAACATTGAAAAACACCTACAAATTTAACAACAACCTCCACTTTGAAAAATAACAACAACCTCAACATTGAAAAACACCAACAAATTCAACAACAACCTCAACATTGAAAAACAACAACAACCTCAACATTGAAAAACACCAACAAATTCAACAACAACCTCAACAATGAAAAACACCAACAAATTCAACAACAACCTCAACATTGAAAAACACCAACAAATTTAACAACAACCTCAACTTTGAAAAACAACAACAACCTCAACATGTAAAAACACCAACAAATTCAACAACAACCTCAACATTGAAAAACAACAACAACCTCAACATTGAAAAACACCAACAAATTCATCAACAACCTCAACAATGAAAAACACCAACAAATTCAACAACAACCTCAACATTGAAAAACACCAACAAATTTAACAACAACCTCAACTTTGAAAAACAACAACAACCTCAACATTGAAAAACACCAACAAATTCAACAACAACCTCAACATTGAAAAACACCAACAAATTCAACAACAACCTCAACAATGAAAAACACCAACAAATTCAACAACAACCTCAACATTGAAAAACACCAACAAATTTAACAACAACCTCAACTTTGAAAAACAACAACAACCTCAACATGTAAAAACACCAACAAATTCAACAACAACCTCAACATTGAAAAACAACAACAACCTCAACATTGAAAAACACCAACAAATTCATCAACAACCTCAACAATGAAAAACACCAACAAATTCAACAACAACCTCAACATTGAAAAACACCAACAAATTTAACAACAACCTCAACTTTGAAAAACAACAACAACCGCAACATGGAAAAACACCAACAAATTCAACAACAACCTCAACATTTAAACACAACAACAACCTCAACATTGAAAAACACCAACAAATTCAACAACAACCTCAACATTGAAAAACACCAACAAATTCAACAACAACTTCAACATTGAAAAACACCAACAAATTCAACAACAACCTCAACAATGAAAAAACACCAACAATTTCAACAACAACCTCAACATTGAAAGACACCAACAAATTTAACAACAACCTCAACTTTGAAAAACAACAACAACCTCAACATGTAAAAACACCAACAAATTCAACAACAACCTCAACATTGAAAAACAACAACAACCTCAACATTGAAAAACACCAACAAATTCATCAACAACCTCAACAATGAAAAACACCAACAAATTCAACAACAACCTCAACATTGAAAAACACCAACAAATTTAACAACAACCTCAACTTTGAAAAACAACAACAAGCGCAACATGGAAAAACACCAACAAATTCAACAACAACCTCAACATTGAAAAACACCAACAAATTAAGCAACAACCTCAACATTGAAAAACAACAACAACCTCAACATTGAAAAACACCAACAAATTCAACAACAACCTCAACATTGAAAAACAACAACAACCTCAACATTGAAAAAAACCAACAAATTCAACAACAACCTCAACATTGAAAAACAACAACAACCTCAACATTGAAAAACACCAACAAATTCAACAACTTCAACATTGAAAAACACCAACAAATTCAACAACAACCTCGAAATTGAAAAACACCAACAAATTCAACAACAACCTCAACATTGAAAAACAACAACAACCTCAACATTGAAAAACACCAACAAATTCAACAACAACCTCAACATTGAAAAACAACAACAACCTCTACATTGAAAAAAACCAACAAATTCAACAACAACCTCAACATTGAAAAACAACAACAACCTCAACATTGAAAAACACCAACAAATTCAACAACTTCAACATTGAAAAACACCAACAAATTCAACAACAACCTCGAAATTGAAAAACACCAACAAATTCAACAACAACCTCAACATTGAAAAACAACAACAACCTCAACATTGAAAAACACCAACAAATTCAACAACAACCTCAACATTGAAAAACAACAACAACCTCAACATTGAAAAACACCTACAAATTTAACAACAACCTCCACTTTGAAAAATAACAACATCCTCAACATTGAAAAACACCAACAAATTCAACAACAACCTCAACATTGAAAAACAACAACAACCTCAACATTGAAAAACACCAACAAATTCAACAACAACCTCAACAATGAAAAACACCAACAAATTCAACAAAAACCTCAACATTGAAAAACACCAACAAATTTAACAACAACCTCAACTTTGAAAAACAACAACAACCTCAACATTGAAAAACACCAACAAATTCAACAACAACCTCAACATTGAAAAACACCAACAAATTCAACAACAACCTCAACAATGAAAAACACCAACAAATTCAACAACAACCTCAACATTGAAAAACACCAACAAATTTAACAACAACCTCAACTTTGAAAAACAACAACAACCTCAACATGTAAAAACACCAACAAATTCAACAACAACCTCAACATTGAAAAACAACAACAACCTCAACATTGAAAAACACCAACAAATTCATCAACAACCTCAACAATGAAAAACACCAACAAATTCAACAACAACCTCAACATTGAAAAACACCAACAAATTTAACAACAACCTCAACTTTGAAAAACAACAACAACCGCAACATGGAAAAACACCAACAAATTCAACAACAACCTCAACATTTAAACACAACAACAACCTCAACATTGAAAAACACCAACAAATTCAACAACAACCTCAACATTGAAAAACACCAACAAATTCAACAACAACTTCAACATTGAAAAACACCAACAAATTCAACAACAACCTCAACAATGAAAAACACCAACAATTTCAACAACAACCTCAACATTGAAAGACACCAACAAATTTAACAACAACCTCAACTTTGAAAAACAACAACAACCTCAACATGTAAAAACACCAACAAATTCAACAACAACCTCAACATTGAAAAACAACAACAACCTCAACATTGAAAAACACCAACAAATTCATCAACAACCTCAACAATGAAAAACACCAACAAATTCAACAACAACCTCAACATTGAAAAACACCAACAAATTTAACAACAACCTCAACTTTGAAAAACAACAACAAGCGCAACATGGAAAAACACCAACAAATTCAACAACAACCTCAACATTGAAAAACACCAACAAATTAAGCAACAACCTCAACATTGAAAAACAACAACAACCTCAACATTGAAAAACACCAACAAATTCAACAACAACCTCAACATTGAAAAACAACAACAACCTCAACATTGAAAAAAACCAACAAATTCAACAACAACCTCAACATTGAAAAACAACAACAACCTCAACATTGAAAAACACCAACAAATTCAACAACTTCAACATTGAAAAACACCAACAAATTCAACAACAACCTCGAAATTGAAAAACACCAACAAATTCAACAACAACCTCAACATTGAAAAACAACAACAACCTCAACATTGAAAAACACCAACAAATTCAACAACAACCTCAACATTGAAAAACAACAACAACCTCTACATTGAAAAAAACCAACAAATTCAACAACAACCTCAACATTGAAAAACAACAACAACCTCAACATTGAAAAACACCAACAAATTCAACAACTTCAACATTGAAAAACACCAACAAATTCAACAACAACCTCGAAATTGAAAAACACCAACAAATTCAACAACAACCTCAACATTGAAAAACAACAACAACCTCAACATTGAAAAACACCAACAAATTCAACAACAACCTCAACATTGAAAAACAACAACAACCTCAACATTGAAAAACACCTACAAATTTAACAACAACCTCCACTTTGAAAAATAACAACATCCTCAACATTGAAAAACACCAACAAATTCAACAACAACCTCAACATTGAAAAACAACAACAACCTCAACATTGAAAAACACCAACAAATTCAACAACAACCTCAACAATGAAAAACACCAACAAATTCAACAAAAACCTCAACATTGAAAAACACCAACAAATTTAACAACAACCTCAACTTTGAAAAACAACAACAACCTCAACATGGAAAAACACCAACAAATTCAACAACAACCTCAACATTGAAAAACAACAACAACCTCAACATTGAAAAACACCAACAAATTCATCAACAACCTCAACAATGAAAAACACCAACAAATTCAACAACAACCTCAACATTGAAAAACACCAACAAATTTAACAACAACCTCAACTTTGAAAAACAACAACAACCTCAACTTTGAAAAACACCAACAAATTCAACAACAACCTCAACATTGAAAAACACCAACAAATTCAACAACAACCTCAACAATGAAAAACACCAACAAATTCAACAACAACCTCAACATTGAAAAACACCAACAAATGTAACAACAACCTCAACTTTGAAAAACAACAACAACCTCAACATGTAAAAACACCAACAAATTCAACAACAACCTCAACATTGAAAAACAACAACAACCTCAACATTGAAAAACACCAACAAATTCATCAACAACCTCAACAATGAAAAACACCAACAAATTCAACAACAACCTCAACATTGAAAAACACCAACAAATTTAACAACAACCTCAACTTTGAAAAACAACAACAACCGCAACATGGAAAAACACCAACAAATTCAACAACAACCTCAACATTTAAACACAACAACAACCTCAACAATGAAAAACACCAACAAATTCAACAACAACCTCAACATTGAAAAACACCAACAAATTCAACAACAACTTCAACATTGAAAAACACCAACAAATTCAACAACAACCTCAACATTGAAACAGACCAACAAATTCAACAACAACCTCAACATTGAAAAACTACAACAACCTCAACATTGAGAAACACCAACAAATACAACAACAACCTCAACATTGAAAAACAACAACAACCTCAACAATGAAAAACACCAACAAATTCAACAACAACCTCAACATTGAAAAACACCAACAAAATTAACAACAACCTCAACATTGAAAAACACCAACAAATTCAACAACAACCTCAACATTGAAAAACAACAACAACCTCAACATTGAAAAACACCAACAAATTCAACAACAACCTCAACAATGAAAAACACCAACAAATTCAACAACAACCTCAACATTGAAAAACACCAACAAATTTAACAACAACCTCAACTTTGAAAAACAACAACAACCTCAACATGTAAAAACACCAACAAATTCAACAACAACCTCAACATTGAAAAACAACAACAACCTCAACATTGAAAAACACCAACAAATTCATCAACAACCTCAACAATGAAAAACACAAACAAATTCAACAACAACCTCAACATTGAAAAACACCAACAAATTTAACAACAACCTCAACTTTGAAAAACAACAACAACCGCAACATGGAAAAACACCAACAAATTCAACAACAACCTCAACATTGAAAAACACCAACAAATTCAACAACAACCTCAACATTGAAAAACAACAACAACCTCAACATTGAAAAACACCAACAAATTCAACAACAGCCTCAACAATGAAAAACAGCAACAAATTCAACAACAACCTCAACATTGAAAAACACCAACAAATTTAACAACAACCTCCACTTTGAAAAACAACAACAACCTCAATATTGAAAAACACCAACAAATTCAACAACAACCTCAACATTGAAAAACAACAACAACCTCAACATTGAAAAAGACCAACAAATTCAACAACAACCTCAACATTGAAAAACAACAACAACCTCAACATTGAAAAACACCAACAAATTCAACAACAACCTCAACATTGAAAAACAACAACAACCTCAACATTGAAAAACACCAACAAATTCAACAACAACCTCAACATTGAAAAACAACAACAACCTCAACATTGAAAAACACCAACAAATTCAACAACAACCTCAACATTGAAAAACAACAACAACCTCAACATTGAAAAACACCAACAAATTCAACAACAACCTCAACATTGAAAAACAACAACAACCTCAACATTGAAAAACACCAACAAATTCAACAACAGCCTCAACAATCAAAAACACCAACAAATTCAACAACAACCTCAACATTGAAAAACACCAACAAATTTAACAACAACCTCCACTTTGAAAAATAACAACAACCTCAACATTGAAAAACACCAACAAATTCAACAACAACCTCAACATTGAAAAACAACAACAACCTCAACATTGAAAAACACCAACAAATTCAACAACAACCTCAACAATGAAAAACACCAACAAATTCAACAACAACCTCAACATTGAAAAGCACCAACAAATTTAACAACAACCTCAACTTTGAAAAACAACAACAACCTCAACATGTAAAAACACCAACAAATTCAACAACAACCTCAACATTGAAAAACAACAACAACCTCAACATTGAAAAACACCAACAAATTCATCAACAACCTCAACAATGAAAAACACCAACAAATTCAACAACAACCTCAACATTGAAAAACACCAACAAATTTAACAACAACCTCAACTTTGAAAAACAACAACAACCTCAACATTGAAAAACACCAACAAATTCAACAACAACCTCAACATTGAAAAACACCAACAAATTCAACAACAACCTCAACAATGAAAAACACCAACAAATTCAACAACAACCTCAACATTGAAAAACAACAACAAATTTAACAACAACATCAACTTTGAAAAACAACAACAACCTCAACATGTAAAAACACCAACAAATTCAGAACAACCTCAACATTGAAAAACAACAACAACCTCAACAATGAAAAACACCAACAAATTCAACAACAACCTCAACATTGAAAAACACCAACAAATTTAACAACAACCTCTACATTGAAAAAAACCAACAAATTCAACAACAACCTCAACATTGAAAAACAACAACAACCTCAACATTGAAAAACACCAACAAATTCAACAACTTCAACATTGAAAAACACCAACAAATTCAACAACAACCTCGACATTGAAAAACACCAACAAATTCAACAACAACCTCAACATTGAAAAACAACAACAACCTCAACATTGAAAAACACCAACAAATTCAACAACAACCTCAACATTGAAAAACAACAACAACCTCAACATTGAAAAACACCTACAAATTTAACAACAACCTCCACTTTGAAAAATAACAACAACCTCAACATTGAAAAACACCAACAAATTCAACAACAAACTCAACATTGAAAAACAACAACAACCTCAACATTGAAAAACACCAACAAATTCAACAACAACCTCAACAATGAAAAACACCAACAAATTCAACAACAACCTCAACATTGAAAAACACCAACAAATTTAACAACAACCTCAACTTTGAAAAACAACAACAACCTCAACATGTAAAAACACCAACAAATTCAACAACAACCTCAACATTGAAAAACAACAACAACCTCAACATTGAAAAACACCAACAAATTCATCAACAACCTCAACAATGAAAAACACCAACAAATTCAACAACAACCTCAACATTGAAAAACACCAACAAATTTAACAACAACCTCAACTTTGAAAAACAACAACAACCTCAACATTGAAAAACACCAACAAATTCAACAACAACCTCAACATTGAAAAACACCAACAAATTCAACAACAACCTCAACATTGAAAAACACCAACAAATTTAACAACAACCTCAACTTTGAAAAACAACAACAACCTCAACATGTAAAAACACCAACAAATTCAACAACAACCTCAACATTGAAAAACAACAACAACCTCAACATTGAAAAACACCAACAAATTCATCAACAACCTCAACAATGAAAAACACCAACAAATTCAACAACAACCTCAACATTGAAAAACACCAACAAATTTAACAACAACCTCAACTTTGAAAAACAACAACAACCGCAACATGGAAAAACACCAACAAATTCAACAACAACCTCAACATTTAAACACAACAACAACCTCAACATTGAAAAACACCAACAAATTCAACAACAACCTCAACATTGAAAAACACCAACAAATTCAACAACAACTTCAACATCGAAAAACACCAACAAATTCAACAACAACCTCAACAATGAAAAACACCAACAATTTCAACAACAACCTCAACATTGAAAGACACCAACAAATTTAACAACAACCTCAACTTTGAAAAACAACAACAACCTCAACATGTAAAAACACCAACAAATTCAACAACAACCTCAACATTGAAAAACAACAACAACCTCAACATTGAAAAACACCAACAAATTCATCAACAACCTCAACAATGAAAAACACCAACAAATTCAACAACAACCTCAACATTGAAAAACACCAACAAATTTAACAACAACCTCAACTTTGAAAAACAACAACAACCTCAACTTTGAAAAACACCAACAAATTCAACAACAACCTCAACATTGAAAAACACCAACAAATTCAACAACAACCTCAACAATGAAAAACACCAACAAATTCAACAACAACCTCAACATTGAAAAACACCAACAAATTTAACAACAACCTCAACTTTGAAAAACAACAACAACCTCAACATGTAAAAACACCAACAAATTCAACAACAACCTCAACATTGAAAAACAACAACAACCTCAACATTGAAAAACACCAACAAATTCATCAACAACCTCAACAATGAAAAACACCAACAAATTCAACAACAACCTCAACATTGAAAAACACCAACAAATTTAACAACAACCTCAACTTTGAAAAACAACAACAACCGCAACATGGAAAAACACCAACAAATTCAACAACAACCTCAACATTTAAACACAACAACAACCTCAACAATGAAAAACACCAACAAATTCAACAACAACCTCAACATTGAAAAACACCAACAAATTCAACAACAACTTCAACATTGAAAAACACCAACAAATTCAACAACAACCTCAACATTGAAACAGACCAACAAATTCAACAACAACCTCAACATTGAAAAACTACAACAACCTCAACATTGAGAAACACCAACAAATACAACAACAACCTCAACATTGAAAAACAACAACAACCTCAAAAATGAAAAACACCAACAAATTCAACAACAACCTCAACATTGAAAAACACCAACAAAATTAACAACAACCTCAACATTGAAAAACACCAACAAATTCAACAACAACCTCAACATTGAAAAACAACAACAACCTCAACATTGAAAAACACCAACAAATTCAACAACAACCTCAACAATGAAAAACACCAACAAATTCAACAACAACCTCAACATTGAAAAACACCAACAAATTTAACAACAACCTCAACTTTGAAAAACAACAACAACCTCAACATGTAAAAACACCAACAAATTCAACAACAACCTCAACATTGAAAAACAACAACAACCTCAACATTGAAAAACACCAACAAATTCATCAACAACCTCAACAATGAAAAACACCAACAAATTCAACAACAACCTCAACATTGAAAAACACCAACAAATTTAACAACAACCTCAACTTTGAAAAACAACAACAACCGCAACATGGAAAAACACCAACAAATTCAACAACAACCTCAACATTGAAAAACACCAACAAATTAAGCAACAACCTCAACATTGAAAAACAACAACAACCTCAACATTGAAAAACACCAACAAATTCAACAACAACCTCAACATTGAAAAACAAGAACAACCTCAACATTGAAAAACACCAACAAATTCAACAACAACCTCAACATTGAAAAACAACAAAAACCTCAACATTGAAAAACACCAACAAATTCAACAACTTCAACATTGAAAAACACCAACAAATTCAACAACAACCTCGAAATTGAAAAACACCAACAAATTCAACAACATCCTCAACATTGAAAAACAACAACAACCTCAACATTGAAAAACACCAACAAATTCAACAACAACCTCAACATTGAAAAACAACAACAACCTCAACATTGAAAAACACCAACAAATTCAACAACAGCCTCAACAATGAAAAACAGCAACAAATTCAACAACAACCTCAACATTGAAAAACACCAACAAATTTAACAACAACCTCCACTTTGAAAAACAACAACAACCTCAATATTGAAAAACACCAACAAATTCAACAACAACCTCAACATTGAAAAACAACAACAACCTCAACATTGAAAAAGACCAACAAATTCAACAACAACCTCAACATTGAAAAACAACAACAACCTCAACATTGAAAAACACCAACAAATTCAACAACAACCTCAACATTGAAAAACAACAACAACCTCAACATTGAAAAACACCAACAAATTCAACAACAACCTCAACATTGAAAAACAACAACAACCTCAACATTGAAAAACACCAACAAATTCAACAACAACCTCAACATTGAAAAACAACAACAACCTCAACATTGAAAAACACCAACAAATTCAACAACAACCTCAACATTGAAAAACAACAACAACCTCAACATTGAAAAACACCAACAAATTCAACAACAGCCTCAACAATCAAAAACACCAACAAATTCAACAACAACCTCAACATTGAAAAACACCAACAAATTTAACAACAACCTCCACTTTGAAAAATAACAACAACCTCAACATTGAAAAACACCAACAAATTCAACAACAACCTCAACATTGAAAAACAACAACAACCTCAACATTGAAAAACACCAACAAATTCAACAACAACCTCAACAATGAAAAACACCAACAAATTCAACAACAACCTCAACATTGAAAAGCACCAACAAATTTAACAACAACCTCAACTTTGAAAAACAACAACAACCTCAACATGTAAAAACACCAACAAATTCAACAACAACCTCAACATTGAAAAACAACAACAACCTCAACATTGAAAAACACCAACAAATTCATCAACAACCTCAACAATGAAAAACACCAACAAATTCAACAACAACCTCAACATTGAAAAACACCAACAAATTTAACAACAACCTCAACTTTGAAAAACAACAACAACCTCAACATTGAAAAACACCAACAAATTCAACAACAACCTCAACATTGAAAAACACCAACAAATTCAACAACAACCTCAACAATGAAAAACACCAACAAATTCAACAACAACCTCAACATTGAAAAACAACAACAAATTTAACAACAACATCAACTTTGAAAAACAACAACAACCTCAACATGTAAAAACACCAACAAATTCAGAACAACCTCAACATTGAAAAACAACAACAACCTCAACAATGAAAAACACCAACAAATTCAACAACAACCTCAACATTGAAAAACACCAACAAATTTAACAACAACCTCTACATTGAAAAAAACCAACAAATTCAACAACAACCTCAACATTGAAAAACAACAACAACCTCAACATTGAAAAACACCAACAAATTCAACAACTTCAACATTGAAAAACACCAACAAATTCAACAACAACCTCGACATTGAAAAACACCAACAAATTCAACAACAACCTCAACATTGAAAAACAACAACAACCTCAACATTGAAAAACACCAACAAATTCAACAACAACCTCAACATTGAAAAACAACAACAACCTCAACATTGAAAAACACCTACAAATTTAACAACAACCTCCACTTTGAAAAATAACAACAACCTCAACATTGAAAAACACCAACAAATTCAACAACAAACTCAACATTGAAAAACAACAACAACCTCAACATTGAAAAACACCAACAAATTCAACAACAACCTCAACAATGAAAAACACCAACAAATTCAACAACAACCTCAACATTGAAAAACACCAACAAATTTAACAACAACCTCAACTTTGAAAAACAACAACAACCTCAACATGTAAAAACACCAACAAATTCAACAACAACCTCAACATTGAAAAACAACAACAACCTCAACATTGAAAAACACCAACAAATTCATCAACAACCTCAACAATGAAAAACACCAACAAATTCAACAACAACCTCAACATTGAAAAACACCAACAAATTTAACAACAACCTCAACTTTGAAAAACAACAACAACCTCAACATTGAAAAACACCAACAAATTCAACAACAACCTCAACATTGAAAAACACCAACAAATTCAACAACAACCTCAACAATGAAAAACACCAACAAATTCAACAACAACCTCAACATTGAAAAACACCAACAAATTTAACAACAACCTCAACTTTGAAAAACAACAACAACCTCAACATGTAAAAACACCAACAAATTCAACAACAACCTCAACATTGAAAAACAACAACAACCTCAACATTGAAAAACACCAACAAATTCATCAACAACCTCAACAATGAAAAACACCAACAAATTCAACAACAACCTCAACATTGAAAAACACCAACAAATTTAACAACAACCTCAACTTTGAAAAACAACAACAACCGGAACATGGAAAAACAACAACAAATTCAACAACAACCTCAACATTTAAACACAACAACAACCTCAACATTGAAAAACACCAACAAATTCAACAACAACCTCAACATTGAAAAACACCAACAAATTCAACAACAACTTCAACATTGAAAAACACCAACAAATTCAACAACAACCTCAACAATGAAAAACACCAACAATTTCAACAACAACCTCAACATTGAAAGACACCAACAAATTTAACAACAACCTCAACTTTGAAAAACAACAACAACCTCAACATGTAAAAACACCAACAAATTCAACAACAACCTCAACATTGAAAAACAACAACAACCTCAACATTGAAAAACACCAACAAATTCATCAACAACCTCAACAATGAAAAACACCAACAAATTCAACAACAACCTCAACATTGAAAAACACCAACAAATTTAACAACAACCTCAACTTTGAAAAACAACAACAAGCGCAACATGGAAAAACACCAACAAATTCAACAACAACCTCAACATTGAAAAACACCAACAAATTAAGCAACAACCTCAACATTGAAAAACAACAACAACCTCAACATTGAAAAACACCAACAAATTCAACAACAACCTCAACATTGAAAAACAACAACAACCTCAACATTGAAAAAAACCAACAAATTCAACAACAACCTCAACATTGAAAAACAACAACAACCTCAACATTGAAAAACACCAACAAATTCAACAACTTCAACATTGAAAAACACCAACAAATTCAACAACAACCTCGAAATTGAAAAACACCAACAAATTCAACAACAACCTCAACATTGAAAAACAACAACAACCTCAACATTGAAAAACACCAACAAATTCAACAACAACCTCAACATTGAAAAACAACAACAACCTCTACATTGAAAAAAACCAACAAATTCAACAACAACCTCAACATTGAAAAACAACAACAACCTCAACATTGAAAAACACCAACAAATTCAACAACTTCAACATTGAAAAACACCAACAAATTCAACAACAACCTCGAAATTGAAAAACACCAACAAATTCAACAACAACCTCAACATTGAAAAACAACAACAACCTCAACATTGAAAAACACCAACAAATTCAACAACAACCTCAACATTGAAAAACAACAACAACCTCAACATTGAAAAACACCTACAAATTTAACAACAACCTCCACTTTGAAAAATAACAACATCCTCAACATTGAAAAACACCAACAAATTCAACAACAACCTCAACATTGAAAAACAACAACAACCTCAACATTGAAAAACACCAACAAATTCAACAACAACCTCAACAATGAAAAACACCAACAAATTCAACAAAAACCTCAACATTGAAAAACACCAACAAATTTAACAACAACCTCAACTTTGAAAAACAACAACAACCTCAACATGGAAAAACACCAACAAATTCAACAACAACCTCAACATTGAAAAACAACAACAACCTCAACATTGAAAAACACCAACAAATTCATCAACAACCTCAACAATGAAAAACACCAACAAATTCAACAACAACCTCAACATTGAAAAACACCAACAAATTTAACAACAACCTCAACTTTGAAAAACAACAACAACCTCAACTTTGAAAAACACCAACAAATTCAACAACAACCTCAACATTGAAAAACACCAACAAATTCAACAACAACCTCAACAATGAAAAACACCAACAAATTCAACAACAACCTCAACATTGAAAAACACCAACAAATTTAACAACAACCTCAACTTTGAAAAACAACAACAACCTCAACATGTAAAAACACCAACAAATTCAACAACAACCTCAACATTGAAAAACAACAACAACCTCAACATTGAAAAACACCAACAAATTCATCAACAACCTCAACAATGAAAAACACCAACAAATTCAACAACAACCTCAACATTGAAAAACACCAACAAATTTAACAACAACCTCAACTTTGAAAAACAACAACAACCGCAACATGGAAAAACACCAACAAATTCAACAACAACCTCAACATTTAAACACAACAACAACCTCAACAATGAAAAACACCAACAAATTCAACAACAACCTCAACATTGAAAAACACCAACAAATTCAACAACAACTTCAACATTGAAAAACACCAACAAATTCAACAACAACCTCAACATTGAAACAGACCAACAAATTCAACAACAACCTCAACATTGAAAAACTACAACAACCTCAACATTGAGAAACACCAACAAATACAACAACAACCTCAACATTGAAAAACAACAACAACCTCAACAATGAAAAACACCAACAAATTCAACAACAACCTCAACATTGAAAAACACCAACAAAATTAACAACAACCTCAACATTGAAAAACACCAACAAATTCAACAACAACCTCAACATTGAAAAACAACAACAACCTCAACATTGAAAAACACCAACAAATTCAACAACAACCTCAACAATGAAAAACACCAACAAATTCAACAACAACCTCAACATTGAAAAACACCAACAAATTTAACAACAACCTCAACTTTGAAAAACAACAACAACCTCAACATGTAAAAACACCAACAAATTCAACAACAACCTCAACATTGAAAAACAACAACAACCTCAACATTGAAAAACACCAACAAATTCATCAACAACCTCAACAATGAAAAACACCAACAAATTCAACAACAACCTCAACATTGAAAAACACCAACAAATTTAACAACAACCTCAACTTTGAAAAACAACAACAACCGCAACATGGAAAAACACCAACAAATTCAACAACAACCTCAACATTGAAAAACACCAACAAATTAAGCAACAACCTCAACATTGAAAAACAACAACAACCTCAACATTGAAAAACACCAACAAATTCAACAACAACCTCAACATTGAAAAACAAGAACAACCTCAACATTGAAAAACACCAACAAATTCAACAACAACCTCAACATTGAAAAACAACAAAAACCTCAACATTGAAAAACACCAACAAATTCAACAACTTCAACATTGAAAAACACCAACAAATTCAACAACAACCTCGAAATTGAAAAACACCAACAAATTCAACAACAACCTCAACATTGAAAAACAACAACAACCTCAACATTGAAAAACACCAACAAATTCAACAACATCCTCAACATTGAAAAACAACAACAACCTCAACATTGAAAAACACCAACAAATTCAACAACAGCCTCAACAATGAAAAACAGCAACAAATTCAACAACAACCTCAACATTGAAAAACACCAACAAATTTAACAACAACCTCCACTTTGAAAAACAACAACAACCTCAATATTGAAAAACACCAACAAATTCAACAACAACCTCAACATTGAAAAACAACAACAACCTCAACATTGAAAAAGACCAACAAATTCAACAACAACCTCAACATTGAAAAACAACAACAACCTCAACATTGAAAAAGACCAACAATTTCAACAACAACCTCAACATTGAAAAACAACAACAACCTCAACATTGAAAAACACCAACAAATTCAACAACAACCTCAACATTGAAAAACAACAACAACCTCAACATTGAAAAACACCAACAAATTCAACAACAACCTCAACATTGAAAAACAACAACAACCTCAACATTGAAAAACACCAACAAATTCAACAACAGCCTCAACAATCAAAAACACCAACAAATTCAACAACAACCTCAACATTGAAAAACACCAACAAATTTAACAACCACCTCCACTTTGAAAAATAACAACAACCTCAACATTGAAAAACACCAACAAATTCAACAACAACCTCAACATTGAAAAACAACAACAACCTCAACATTGAAAAACACCAACAAATTCAACAACAACCTCAACAATGAAAAACACCAACAAATTCAACAACAACCTCAACATTGAAAAGCACCAACAAATTTAACAACAACCTCAACTTTGAAAAACAACAACAACCTCAACATGTAAAAACACCAACAAATTCAACAACAACCTCAACATTGAAAAACAACAACAACCTCAACATTGAAAAACACCAACAAATTCATCAACAACCTCAACAATGAAAAACACCAACAAATTCAACAACAACCTCAACATTGAAAAACACCAACAAATTTAACAACAACCTCAACTTTGAAAAACAACAACAACCTCAACATTGAAAAACACCAACAAATTCAACAACAACCTCAACATTGAAAAACACCAACAAATTCAACAACAACCTCAACAATGAAAAACACCAACAAATTCAACAACAACCTCAACATTGAAAAACAACAACAAATTTAACAACAACCTCAACTTTGAAAAACAACAACAACCTCAACATGTAAAAACACCAACAAATTCAGAACAACCTCAACATTGAAAAACAACAACAACCTCAACAATGAAAAACACCAACAAATTCAACAACAACCTCAACATTGAAAAACACCAACAAATTTAACAACAACCTCTACTTTGAAAAACAACAACAACCGCAACATGGAAAAACACCAACAAATTCAACAACAACCTCAACATTTAAACACAACAACAACCTCAACATTGAAAAACACCAACAAATTCAACAACAACCTCAACATTGAATAACACCAAAAAATTCAACAACAACTTCAACATTGAAAAACACCAACAAATTCAACAACAACCTCAACATTGAAACAGACCAACAAATTCAACAACAACCTCAACATTGAAAAACTACAACAACCTCAACATTGAGAAACACCAACAAATACAACAACAACCTCAACATTGAAAAACAACAACAACCTCAACAATGAAAAACACCATCAAATTCAACAACAACCTCAACATTGAAAAACACCAACAAAATTAACAACAACCTCAACTTTGAAAAACAACAAAAACCTCAACATGGAAAAAAACCAACAAATTCAACAACAACCTCAACATTGAAAAACAACAACAACCTCAACATTGAAAAACACCAACAAATTCAACAACAACCTCAACAATGAAAAACACCAACAAATTCAACAACAACCTCAACATTGAAAAACACCAACAAATTTAACAACAACCTCAACTTTGAAAAACAACAACAACCTCAACATGTAAAAACACCAACAAATTCAACAACAACCTCAACATTGAAAAACAACAACAACCTCAACATTGAAAAACACCAACAAATTCATCAACAACCTCAACAATGAAAAACACCAAAAAATTCAACAACAACCTCAACATTGAAAAACACCAACAAATTTAACAACAACCTCAACTTTGAAAAACAACAACAACCGCAACATGGAAAAACACCAACAAATTCAACAACAACCTCAACATTGAAAAACACCAACAAATTAAGCAACAACCTCAACATTGAAAAACAACAACAACCTCAACATTGAAAAACACCAACAAATTCAACAACAACCTCAACATTGAAAAACAACAACAACCTCAACATTGAAAAACACCAATAAATTCAACAACAACCTCAACATTGAAAAACAACAAAAACCTCAACATTGAAAAACACCAACAAATTCAACAACTTCAACATTGAAAAACACCAACAAATTCAACAACAACCTCGAAATTGAAAAACACCAACAAATTCAACAACAACCTCAACATTGAAAAACAACAACAACCTCAACATTGAAAAACACCAACAAATTCAACAACAACCTCAACATTGAAAAACAACAACAACCTCAACATTGAAAAACACCAACAAATTCAACAACAGCCTCAACAATGAAAAACACCAACAAATTCAACAACAACCTCAACATTGAAAAACACCAACAAATTTAACAACAACCTCCACTTTGAAAAACAACAACAACCTCAACATTGAAAAACACCAACAAATTCAACAACAACCTCAACATTGAAAAACAACAACAACCTCAACATTGAAAAACGCCAACAAATTCAACAACAACCTCAACAATGAAAAACACCAACAAATTCAACAACAACCTCAACATTGAAAAACACCAACATATTTAACAACAACCTCAACTTTGAAAAACAACAACAACCTCAACATGTAAAAACACCAACAAATTCAACAACAACCTCAACATTGAAAAACAACAACAACCTCAACATTGAAAAACACCAACAAATTCATCAACAACCTCAACAATGAAAAACACCAACAAATTCAACAACAACCTCAACATTGAAAAACACCAACAAATTTAACAACAACCTCAACTTTGAAAAACAACAACAACCTCAACATGGAAAAACACCAACAAATTCAACAACAACCTCAACATTGAACAACAACAACCTCAAAATTGAAAAACATCAACAAATTCAACAACAACCTCAACATTTAAACACAACAACAACCTCAACATTGAAAAACACCAACAAATTCAACAACAACCTCAACATTGAAAAACACCAACAAATTCAACAACAACTTCAGCATTGAAAAACACCAACAAATTCAACAACAACCTCAACATTGAAAAACACCAACAAATTCAACAACAACTTCAACATTGAAAAACACCAACAAATTCAACAACAACCTCAACATTGAAACAGACCAACAAATTCAACAACAACCTCAACATTGAAAAACTACAACAACCTCAACATTGAGAAACACCAACAAATACAACAACAACCTCAACATTGAAAAACAACAACAACCTCAACAATGAAAAACACCAACAAATTTAACAACAACCTCAACTTTGAAAAACAACAACAACCTCAACATTGAAAAACACCAACAAATTCAACAATAACCTCAACATTGAAAAACAACAACAACCTCAACATTGAAAAACACCAACAAATTCAACAACAACCTCAACAATGAAAAACACCAACAAATTCAACAACAACCTCAACATTGAAAAACACCAACAAATTTAACAACAACCTCAACTTTGAAAAACAACAACAACCTCAACATGTAAAAACACCAACAAATTCAACAACAACCTCAACATTGAAAAACAACAACAACCTCAACATTGAAAAACACCAACAAATTCATCAACAGCCTCAACAATGAAAAACACCAACAAATTCAACAACAACCTCAACATTGAAAAACACCAACAAATTTAACAACAACCTCAGCTTTGAAAAACAACAACAACCGCAACATGGAAAAACACCAACACATTCAACAACAACCTCAACATTGAAAAACACCAACAAATTAAGCAACAACCTCAACATTGAAAAACAACAACAACCTCAACATTGAAAAACACCAACAAATTCAACAACAACCTCAACACTGAAAAACAACAGCAACCTCAACATTGAAAAACACCAACAAATTCAACAACAACCTCAACATTGAAAAACAACAACAACCTCAAGATTGAAAAACACCAACAAATTCAACAACTTCAACATTGAAAAACACCAACAAATTCAACAACAACCTCGAAATTGAAAAACAACCAACAAATTCAACAACAACCTCAACATTGAAAAACAACAACAACCTCAACATTGAAAAACACCAACAAATTCAACAACAACCTCAACATTGAAAAACAACAACAACCTCAACATTGAAAAACACCAACAAATTCAACAACAGCCTCAATAATGAAAAACACCAACAAATTCAACAACAACCTCAACATTGAAAAACACCAACAAATTTAACAACAACCTCCACTTTGAAAAACAACAACAACCTCAACATTGAAAAACACCAACAAATTCAACAACAACCTCAACATTGAAAAACAACAACAACCTCAACATTGAAAAACGCCAACAAATTCAACAACAACCTCAACAATGAAAAACACCAACAAATTCAACAACAACCTCAACATTGAAAAACACCAACAAATTTAACAACAACCTCAACTTTGAAAAACAACAACAACCTCAACATGTAAAAACACCAACAAATTCAACAACAACCTCAACATTGAAAAACAACAACAACCTCAACATTGAAAAACACCAACAAATTCATCAACAACCTCAACAATGAAAAACACCAACAAATTCAACAACAACCTCAACATTGAAAAACACCAACAAATTTAACAACAACCTCAACTTTGAAAAACAACAACAACCTCAACATGGAAAAACACCAACAAATTCAACAACAACCTCAACATTGAACAACAACAACCTCAAAATTGAAAAACACCAACAAATTCAACAACAACCTCAACATTTAAACACAACAACAACCTCAACATTGAAAAACACCAACAAATTCAACAACAACCTCAACATTGAAAAACACCAACAAATTCAACAACAACTTCAACATTGAAAAACACCAACAAATTCAACAACAACCTCAACATTGAAAAAGACCAACAAATTCAACAACAACCTCAACATTGAAAAACTACAACAACCTCAACATTGAAAAACACCAACAAATTCAACAACAACCTCAACATTGAAAAAGAACAACAACCTCAACATTGAAAAACAACAACAACCTCAACATTGAAAAACACCAACAAATTCAACAACAACTTCAACATTGAAAAACACCAACAAATTCAACAACAACCTCGAAATTGAAAAACACCAACAAATTCAACCACAACCTCAACATTGAAAAACAACAATAACCTCAACATTGAAAAACACCAACAAATTCAACAACAAGCTCAACATTGAAAAACAACAACAACCTCAACATTGAAAAACACCAACAAATTCAACAACAACCTCAACAATGAAAAACATCAACAAAATCAACAACAACCTCAACATTGAAAAACACCAACAAATTTAACAACAACCTCAACTTTGAAAAACAACAACAACCTCAACATGGAAAAAACACCAACAAATTCAACAACAACCTCAACATTGAAAAACAACAACAACCTCAAAATTGAAAAACACCAACAAATTCAACAACAACCTCAACATTGAAAAACAACAACAACCTCAACATTGAAAAACGCCAACAAATTCAACAACAACCTCAGCAATGAAAAACACCAACAAATTCAACAACAACCTCAACATTGAAAAACACCAACAAATTTAACAACAACCTCAACTTTGAAAAACAACAACAACCTCAACATGTAAAAACACCAACAAATTCAACAACAACCTCAACATTGAAAAACAACAACAACCTCAACATTGAAAAACACCAACAAATTCATCAACAACCTCAAAAATGAAAAACACCAACAAATTCAACAACAACCTCAACATTGAAGAACACCAACAAATTTAACAACAACCTCAACTTTGAAAAACAACAACAACCTCAACATGGAAAAACACCAACAAATTCAACAACAACCTCAACATTGAACAACAACAACCTCAAAATTGAAAAACACCAACAAATTCAACAACAACCTCAACATTTAAACACAACAACAACCTCAACATTGAAAAACACCAACAAATTCAACAACAACCTCAACATTGAAAAACACCAACAAATTCAACAACAACTTCAACATTGAAAAACACCAACAAATTCAACAACAACCTCAACATTGAAAAAGACCAACAAATTCAACAACAACCTCAACATTGAAAAACTACAACAACCTCAACATTGAAAAACACCAACAAATTCAACAACAACCTCAACATTGAAAAAGAACAACAACCTCAACATTGAAAAACAACAACAACCTCAACATTGAAAAACACCAACAAATTCAACAACAACTTCAACATTGAAAAACACCAACAAATTCAACAACAACCTCGAAATTGAAAAACACCAACAAATTCAACCACAACCTCAACATTGAAAAACAACAATAACCTCAACATTGAAAAACACCAACAAATTCAACAACAAGCTCAACATTGACAAACAACAACAACCTCAACATTGAAAAACACCAACAAATTCAACAACAACCTCAACAATGAAAAACATCAGCAAAATCAACAACAACCTCAACATTGAAAAACACCAACAAATTTAACAACAACCTCAACTTTGAAAAACAACAACAACCTCAACATGGAAAAACACCAACAAATTCAACAACAACCTCAACATTGAAAAACAACAACAACCTCAAAATTGAAAAACACCAACAAATTCAACAACAACCTCAACATTGAAAAACAACAACAACCTCAACATTGAAAAACACCAACAAATTCAACAACAACCTCAACATTGAATAACACAAACAAATTCAACAACAACTTCAACATTGAAAAGCACCAACAAATTCAACAACAACCTCAACATTGAAAAACTACAACAACCACAACATTGAAAAACACCAACTAATACAGCAACAACCTCAACATTGAAAAACAACAACAACCTCAACATTGAAAAAACACCAACAAATTCAACAACAACCTCGAAATTGAAAAACACCAACAAATTCAACCACAACCTCAACATTGAAAAACAACAATAACCTCAACATTGAAAAACACCAACAAATTCAACAACAAGCTCAACATTGAAAAACAACAACAACCTCAACATTGAAAAACACCAACAAATTCAACAACAACCTCAACAATGAAAAACATCAACAAAATCAACAACAACCTCAACATTGAAAAACACCAACAAATTTAACAACAACCTCAACTTTGAAAAACAACAACAACCTCAACATGGAAAAACACCAACAAATTCAACAACAACCTCAACATTGAAAAACAACAACAACCTCAAAATTGAAAAACACCAACAAATTCAACAACAACCTCAACATTGAAAAACAACAACAACCTCAACATTGAAAAACGCCAACAAATTCAACAACAACCTCAGCAATGAAAAACACCAACAAATTCAACAACAACCTCAACATTGAAAAACACCAACAAATTTAACAACAACCTCAACTTTGAAAAACAACAACAACCTCAACATGTAAAAACACCAACAAATTCAACAACAACCTCAACATTGAAAAACAACAACAACCTCAACATTGAAAAACACCAACAAATTCATCAACAACCTCAACAATGAAAAACACCAACAAATTCAACAACAACCTCAACATTGAAGAACACCAACAAATTTAACAACAACCTCAACTTTGAAAAACAACAACAACCTCAACATGGAAAAACACCAACAAATTCAACAACAACCTCAACATTGAACAACAACAACCTCAAAATTGAAAAACACCAACAAATTCAACAACAACCTCAACATTTAAACACAACAACAACCTCAACATTGAAAAACACCAACAAATTCAACAACAACCTCAACATTGAAAAACACCAACAAATTCAACAACAACTTCAACATTGAAAAACACCAACAAATTCAACAACAACCTCAACATTGAAAAAGACCAACAAATTCAACAACAACCTCAACATTGAAAAACTACAACAACCTCAACATTGAAAAACACCAACAAATTCAATAACAACCTCAACATTGAAAAAGAACAACAACCTCAACATTGAAAAACAACAACAACCTCAACATTGAAAAACACCAACAAATTCAACAACAACTTCAACATTGAAAAAACACCAACAAATTCAACAACAACCTCGAAATTGAAAAACACCAACAAATTCAACCACAACCTCAACATTGAAAAACAACAATAACCTCAACATTGAAAAACACCAACAAATTCAACAACAAGCTCAACATTGACAAACAACAACAACCTCAACATTGAAAAACACCAACAAATTCAACAACAACCTCAACAATGAAAAACATCAGCAAAATCAACAACAACCTCAACATTGAAAAAAACCAACAAATTTAACAACAACCTCAACTTTGAAAAACAACAACAACCTCAACATGGAAAAACACCAACAAATTCAACAACAACCTCAACATTGAAAAACAACAACAACCTCAAAATTGAAAAACACCAACAAATTCAACAACAACCTCAACATTGAAAAACAACAACAACCTCAACATTGAAAAACACCAACAAATTCAACAACAACCTCAACATTGAATAACACAAACAAATTCAACAACAACTTCAACATTGAAAAGCACCAACAAATTCAACAACAACCTCAACATTGAAAAACTACAACAACCACAACATTGAAAAACACCAACTAATACAGCAACAACCTCAACATTGAAAAACAACAACAACCTCAACATTGAAAAAAAACCAACAAATTCAACAACAACCTCAACATTGAAAAACACCAACAAATTCAGCAACAACCTCAACATTGAAAAACAACAACACCTCAACATTGAAAAACACCAACAAATTCAGCAACAACCTCAACATTGAAAAACAACAACAACCTCAACATTGAAAAGCACCAACAAATTCAATTACAACCTCAACATTGAAAAACAACAACAACCTCGAAATTGAAGAACTCCAACAAATTCAACAACTTCAACATTGAAAAACACCAACAAATTCAACAACAACCTCGAAATTGAAAAACACCAACAAATTCAACAGCAACCTCAACATTGAAAAACAACAACAACCTCAACATTGAAAAACACCAACAAATTCAACAACAACCTCAACATTGAAAAACAACAACAACCTCAACATTGAAAAACACCAACAAATTCAACAACAGCCTCAACAATGAAAAACACCAACAAATTCAACAACAACCTCAACATTGAAAAACACCAACAAATTTAACAACAACCTCAACTTTGAAAAACAACAACAACCTCAACATTGAAAAACACCAACAAATTCAACAACAACCTCAACATTGAAAAACAACAACAACCTCAACATTGAAAAACACCAACAAATTCAACAACAACCTCAACAATGAAAAACACCAACAAATTCAACAACAACCTCAACATTGAAAAACACCAACAAATTTAACAACAACCTCAACTTTGAAAAACAACAACAACCTCAACATGTAAAAACACCAACAAATTCAACAACAACCTCAACATTGAAAAACAACAACAACCTCAACATTGAAAAACAGCAATAAATTCATCAACAACCTCAACAATGAAAAACACCAACAAATTCAACAACAACCTCAACATTGAAAAACACCAACAAATTTAACAACAACCTCAACTTTGAAAAACAACAACAACCGCAACATGGAAAAACACCAACAAATTCAACAACAACCTCAACATTGAACAACAACAACCTCAAAATTGAAAAACACCAACAAATTCAACAACAACCTCAACATTGAAAAACAACAACAACCTCAACATTGAAAAACACCAACAAATTCAACAACAACCTCAACATTGAAAAACACCAACAAATTCAACAACAACTTCAACATTGAAAAACACCAACAAATTCAACAACAACCTCAACATTGAAAAAGACCAACAAATTCAACAACAACCTCAACATTGAAAAACTACAACAACCTCAACATTGAAAAACACTAACAAATTCAACAACAACCTCAACATTGAAAAAGAACAACAACCTCAACATTGAAAAACAACAACAACCTCAACATTGAAAAACACCAACAAATTCAACAACAACCTCAACATTGAAGAACACCAACAAATTTAACAACAACCTCAACTTTGAAAAACAACAACAACCTCAACATGGAAAAACACCAACAAATTCAACAACAACCTCAACATTGAACAACAACAACCTCAAAATTGAAAAACACCAACAAATTCAACAACAACCTCAACATTTAAACACAACAACAACCTCAACATTGAAAAACACCAACAAATTCAACAACAACCTCAACATTGAAAAACACCAACAAATTCAACAACAACTTCAACATTGAAAAACACCAACAAATTCAACAACAACCTCAACATTGAAAAAGACCAACAAATTCAACAACAACCTCAACATTGAAAAACTACAACAACCTCAACATTGAAAAACACCAACAAATTCAACAACAACCTCAACATTGAAAAAGAACAACAACCTCAACATTGAAAAACAACAACAACCTCAACATTGAAAAACACCAACAAATTCAACAACAACTTCAACATTGAAAAACACCAACAAATTCAACAACAACCTCGAAATTGAAAAACACCAACAAATTCAACAACAACCTCAACATTGAAAAACAACAATAACCTCAACATTGCAAAACACCAACAAATTCAACAACAACCTCAACAATGAAAAACATCAACAAAATCAACAACAACCTCAACATTGAAAAACACCAACAAATTTAACAACAACCTCAACTTTGAAAAACAACAACAACCTCAACATGGAAAAACACCAACAAATTCAACAACAACCTCAACATTGAAAAACAACAACAACCTCAAAATTGAAAAACACCAACAAATTCAACAACAACCTCAACATTTAAAAACAACAACAACCTCAACATTGAAAAACACCAACAAATTCAACAACAACCTCAACATTGAATAACACAAACAAATTCAACAACAACTTCAACATTGAAAAGCACCAACAAATTCAACAACAACCTCAACATTGAAAAACTACAACAACCACAACATTGAAAAACACCAACTAATACAGCAACAACCTCAACATTGAAAAACAACAACAACCTCAACATTGAAAAAAAACCAACAAATTCAACAACAACCTCAACATTGAAAAACACCAACAAATTCAGCAACAACCTCAACATTGAAAAACAACAACAACCTCAACATTGAAAAACACCAACAAATTCAGCAACAACCTCAACATTGAAAAACAACAACAACCTCAAC